>CM035593.1:50714165-50724739 GCA_020423425.1 Chrysopa pallens | reverse complement strand
GTATATTTATCATAAATTACCTTTAACAAAAAACACATTTATAGCTATAGTAATAATTCCAAGTTTTATTGTTTGTCAATTTAGAAATTATGGTTATATTGTAAATAAATTTTTCAATACTTAATGAGACATACGGAGTGTTTAACTATGTTTTTTGATAATTTTTTTCAATATTACACGGCTTTAGAAAAGTGGAGGAAATCTAAAATTATAATGGCGTTCGCTATATAGATATTATTTTTCACTTCTCGAAAAATTATTTGGATTTTCGAATTTCATGTACTTTGAATCACAAAACATTAAATTTTGAGGAAAATAATATTTAACTTAAGTGATTTACAGTATTTGATAATTTAGAAGGTAAATAAATTTTTATTTAACCATATCTACCTCTCTGTTTTTTTTTTTTTTTTTTTGAAATCGTTAAAATATAATGCCAAATTTCATTATAATTGGATAGTTATTTTTGCTTTCAGGTGGGCACGATCTTTTGATTTTACTAATTTTATTTGAACTGACTCATTCAAATTTCTGCAATTAAAAATATCTGAAAATTCTTTGGTGTCCTGAAAAAGATTAACGACGTGATGTTGATGTTGGCAACTCGACATGATAATTGAGATCATCCTTTTACAGTATAAATTGCTCTTATAACTTCTGTCTTCGTTCTAAATTTACTATTCTTCCTTTAACATTTGATATATTTATAATATTATTTTTTTTTGTTTTGTCTATTGACCTACCAGTCACGTCTATGATGTCAGTGTGTAGGCTGCTAGACAAATTCAAGCATTATTAAAATATTGAATGAAATATTAAGTTTTGTATATTTTACCTTTAAGTAAATTTTTATTGCATAAAAATTACTCTAAAATCAATTAGTTTATGCTGAATTTTTGATTATATTAAAAATATATAAATAAATTTTACAAAATTTATCGCCACTACCAGGCAAAGTATACATCATTAATCATACGTTTTACTAGACAATGATACATTCTCTATCACTATCACTCTAGAGAGCGGTGAAAAAAAATTTTTCCATGAAATTTATTGAAATTTATTTCATGCTGTATTACTTTTCTGTAAGTCTCACCCGAGTATTTTCAATATTTTAAGCACGTGATACTTGACTCGCCGGCAAGTTCGAAAATCCGTGCTAACGTGATCTCCAACATCACCCCTTTTCCTTAAGACTCTCCAAAAATCTTTTTGGGTACTTTCTTTTTACGTATAATTGAATCTATCTAGGGGAAGCGGTATAGTTTTAAGTGATTCTCAGAGTCAAGATCCGCTTGGATTAAATGGTGATTTTTGACACCTAGCTAGTATGAATCTGCGTATACAAGGTAAAGTTATCACTATATGATTATAATACTTAGTCGATATTTATGCATATGGTAATACAATTCATATAATACAATTATCAATAAATTTCAACCAAAGCATTATGTTATTTCTTAAATAGAAACCTAACTCACAAAATTTTCGACGACTTTATGTAATATCTTAATTTATAAGTTAAAACATTACTTACTTATTGTTTACATTTTTATTATCTGTATAATTGTTGAATGAAATATAATCGCATTTAAGTTTTAACTTATGACCCATTGTGTTAATATATACATTACCCAATTAATATACACTTTAGCTAGGTAAAGTGTACATCTTATTATTAAATTGGCACTGGTACCCTCTACTAGCTAACGCTCATGGCAGTCTACCTACGTGACCCCCTAACTGCGATCCATCCCTGTGTAAAACCATATATAAACTATTAGAAGAAAAACATTAACTAAAATTTATTTTTTACCAGTAACAAATATACTATACACAGTATATAAATTTAAAATGAATTAAATTACATAATTTATCGATAATATATAGAAAATTATGTTATTTACATAAAAATCAATAGATATCGACCATCAAATCAACATCTATATAGTAATAAGAATAATAATAATAATAATAATAATAATGTACACACACAAAAACTTATGTATTTATAACAATATCGTGTGGTAAGGTAAAGTACTGATATAAGAATTTTATTTAATACATAAACACTATACTTTATTAGTTATTTATTGACAGTTTTATAATAAATATGTTGTATACAGAGTGTTTTATTTAGATTCAATGTTTTTTTTAATAGCAAACTTTGAATTAAATAAAATTATTTTTCATAATTCAAACATATTAATACGATTAATAAATTATAAAAACAAAGTTGGAAGTGATCGGGGACGGCGAATAGAATTAGAACCAGGGAGTTGTCGCATCGTTAAAAATGGAAATCCTCGAATATGAATACGGATAATCAGTGTCCACAAACTTTTTGTCTCAATCAATCGGTATAATTTTTTTTTGTTTCCTTAAAATGTGATTGTGATTTGTGATATCACTTAACAGTATTATTTAATTTGAATAATACATTTGAATTTAGATAGTGTTATTACTAGCTAGTATGATAAGGGGTAGTCAACTAGAAGAATGGTCACTTATTGTTAGCTGGCTACAATAAGGGTTGAAATATGAAATAGTTTTGCCAAATTTTTAAGAAATAAAAACTATTTTAATAGTATTTAACAGTATTTCGGGATACGGATATCCGGCACATCTCTGCTGAAAACTATAAAATAACAATCGCTGTTTGAATTTTTAATGGACATTTAAAAAAATTGGATTGTTTTTATTATTTATAAAATTATTAGCATATTAAATACTCACTTTTATACTACACAGTGACGCTATAATTTGACAAATAAAAAAATAATTAAACAAAAATATAATTCATGGTTATACTGCATCTTGATAACCTATAACCCCTAATAAAAATCGCTCAATGTGCGTAAGGAAGTTTCAATAATAATAATAATTATTTACTAATTTTCAGAAATGAGCTAATAATACTATCCAAAATAGTTTTAGTATAATTTCATAAAAAATTTAACAAACAACAATAAAGCATAAGATAATAAGCTTAACAATAATTTTTTCACAAGGTCCTTTCTTAGATAATTATTTCTGTTTTGTCAAACTTTTATTATTCTTTTCAATTTCTCTAATTTTTTGAGTTTCATTATCGAACTGGAATTAAAATTGCCTTCTACCATGCTCTGGATTAATTGCTCGAACGCGGCGTAAATAGAAATAATTGAACAAACCTAGAATTATTATGTGAAACAACTCCATCATAATTTGATGTGAGGTACCACAAAAGTTCCACTTAACTATTTTAGATGAAAATACCAGATAAATAATAAAAAATTCCCCAATAAACAAGTTGTATAATTTATAAACATACCATTCAATTTAATAATAATTTATATGTATAATTTTCTATCTTATAATAATAATAAACATAGATAACAAACACTCTGTAGTACATTATAGAAACGTTGACAACAGCACAAATTAAGTTATAAAAGCCAACATCAAACCTCGGTCGCTCGTACTCGTTCTCGTCTCACATAATAAATTCACTTTGTTAATGTTATTTTATTTAATCCGCCTACGCTTTCAAGTACTCACAAATGTATACCTACGTTCTATCTGAAAACATATTATTACATTATCACAATCGTCAACTTAAATACCATGTTCTACAATTTTAAGTTTGTCAATTTATTTTGTCACAAAATAAATTTAAACAAAAACAAAAAATATAAATTATGAATTTCGATGAAAATCATGGATAATAAATTTACATTGGATCGAATCGAATCCAAATTCGATGACAGGTTATTTTATTTATTTAAGCGCATACAAAATTTTACACTTTCATTTGTCTACCTTCGTTATCAACTTAATTGACAAAGGTATTTTTCATATGAATATAACAAAATTTGATCTCAAAAACCTGGAGCAGTGTAATCTTAGCGTACTTTCTTCGTCAAATAAAAGAATACTAGCTTATAATTACTGATACTATGTTTCATTTAAAACTATTAATCCCGCGAACAAGTACAGTCATGTTTACACGATATTTTGAACTATACAAATTTTCTAGAAATTATTGTGCGTGGTAGTCATCGCGCTCAGAACCAGCCAATAGCCTGTTCTTGGAAATAGACATGGCCAAACGTGGCTAAGGGTACATATAACCTATTTAATACAAATACCCCTTCATCATTGCTTACCGCCATTTAGACATGCTGTGCCTGCACCGGTAAATAGACGTGAGCAAACATTGTGAAGGGTAAATATGACCTAGCCATGAACTATTCAAACCTATACAATAAACACAATCTGTCATGTACTCTAATCTAATATGCATTGCATTTCTTTAAAATTTAGCCCACAAATAACATAAATTATAATTCGAATCTCCATTTTGATATGAAAACAGAGATGAGAGCATGTCGAAGAATTTTTGGCAAAATATAATTTTTGAATACAGAATAAAATTAATTATTACAAAATTGAGTTTTACAAAAATTTAAGACATACCCTCCGTTTTTATATTAAGATTCTGCATTTCAAATTTCCTAATATTTGTAAAATCATTAATATCTATGTTAATATTCTGTCTTCTGTTATCGAATTAGTTCAATTTTTTTTAATAAAAATTTTTCAGGGCACACTTTTACAAATTATTAGAGAAAGTAGAATATATAAGATACAATAAGTTCAAAACAAATTATACATTTATTTTATATTGAATTGTTTCTATCATATATTTTCTGATATTCGGATGAAGGGATATTTCGAGACATTCAGAAATTATAAATATCAATAAAAATCATTTTAAGATTCGAGCTGAAAAGTAATTTAAAATTAATGAGAAATTTTTTATTCTATATCGCTATCTATGAAATACTAATATCAAATAGAAAAATGTAAGCTTTATCGTTTTTCAATACTTGATAATAGATGGCAATATTGATTATAAATTTTTCATTCAGTCTCATTTTTCATTAATAGGTGATATGAGACACTCGTAAAGTTAACTGGACTATTCAATTTAATTTTATTTCGAACCCAATTACGTCATCATACCCACCTAGGAACTATGCCAAATTTTTAAGGATAATAAAGACCAACCTTTGTTCAAAGAAAATAAATACTATTTTTCAAAAAAATTTTATATATTTCTAAAAATAACCGTAGTTGATTGTACCATGCTATTCAAAAGCCAGTCAAAAAAATTTTTTTTAATTGTTCTGGGAAAAAACTTGTTAACATATTTTAAAAATATTATCCCAAAACTTTACATAAGCAAATTATAAGAATGATTAGAATTCAATAAAAAATTTCAATCAAAATTGACAACATAAAAGTTTAGTTGTACGGTAATTGAGTAAGTATTTTTAACAGTTATAGCATTTTTTTCCAGAAAAATTTGAAATTTGCATTATTTTAAAGATGTGATCACTTGCATGAATTGACCGTAAAATTTTTATTTTGTTTTTTTCAAAACCTCTTTTTTACTTTAATTAGATTGTTCATAAATAAAATATAATCCATTATCCTTGAGTGATTCACAAAGTCTTACATGAGTTAGTATGTCTATGTGAGGTAAGAATTTAGTTTTATTTGCTTGGGTTTGAAACAAGCAAATATTTATAAATATTTTTGAATAGAACAATAACAAAAATATCATTTATAAGCGTTTTACGTATTATGATGAAAAGTCAATATCAATCGTATTTTTTAACGATATATATTTTTGTTTTCTAATAACTTTCATTTATTGGGCGTTAAATTTGAAATAATTACCAAATCAAATTTTACTACCTTATCATTTCATTTTGAATTTTTATAATTTTTTTTATTCAGTTAATGCAACATTAAATTTAGAAAATGAGTATTTAGAGCTTTAAAAAAGTTTTGTTTTCATTTCACTATGAACAGCCCAAAAGCTCCATATAATTGGAATAACACTGTTGCCCTCGTGATTATGGTGAATTAGATATTAAATATACTAAACGTAAATTTTGGTTGGTCTTTCATTTCTTCAGTTACCATTACAACGATATAGTGTCTATCGAAGTAAAAAAATGCATTTCAAAGTTGGCTTGGCCCAATGCTAATTTCAATCAAATATACATGACATACTGAGATAAAATTTATTTTTAGAAATTAGGGTAGTTTAAAATAATGTGAATAAATTAAAGATTAAATATAAAATATAAAATACATTAATTGAATCATTATAATCAATCGAAAAATGTGAAATCATTAATTGTTCATGTGACATAAGAAAAAATTCATAACAAAAAAAGATGGTTTTAAATGCTCGATGTGGCACATGTGGTGAAAATTTTGAACATAAACCACAATGTCGATCGGTATTAGGTAGACATGTGGTATTTCAACATCCATGCTCAAATGTATCACATTTTACATGTAAATTACATCCAGGGCCTGATTTTAAACGATTTAATTGTAAGAAAAATAAAAAAGTTCGCAAGATCGGTAAGTTGTTATTCTTCAGAAATCGTCAATTTTCACTTCTCAATTAAAATATATCTAGAACCTTAAATAACCAATTTTGACTAGTTAGGAATTTCATTCACCACAAATTATTAAATATACAAAGCTGTTTAGCAGAAAAAAGAGTTAGGAAGTACTTTTAAATGAAGAATGGCGAAAATTGCCAATTATGAATAACTATTGAAGTTACCAAACAAACGTGTGCTAGCTGTCAACTACATAGTGCCGTTCTAAGCGCTAGCACGAACTTTTTTATGCCAAAAATAAATATTTTCTAATTGAGCAAAAATAATTTATAATTTACAACGCTTTTTAAATGAATTCTCAATTATTTTAGTTGAATGTTGGAAACCAGGAAATTCATTACTTCATTGTCCAAAGTGTTGCAAAGATGTTTCACCTATTATACGAAGACGCAGAAATAGAGTAAGAAAAAGAATTTACTTCTATCATAAAGAGAAATTGGAAATAAAATTGGATTTTGACAAATTTATTTAAAACTTACAATTTAAAAGAATTCAACAGATTTACATCTCGCTTAAAACGCAAATCGTCGGCAATATCAAGACTTTTTATTCGTTTTACACAAAAAAAAAAATTTTGCACAATATCGAAAAAATAAGTTTCAAGATTACCAAATTTTTGTAATAATTATTTTGTAGATCTACATAACTTTGTATCCATCGTAATTTATATCAAAATTTTTTGAAAGATAGATACGGAAGAAGATCCAGGTTCGATTTCTGGTAGAAGTGAAATGGTTTCAATTCTAGCCATGCTTCAATTAAATAGAGTACTTGACGTTTAATCTATAAATGTGCAAATGTCATTTCGACTTCCGTAAAACTGATATAATGTGCTAATACAACAAAACTTGTTAAAAATATCCAAGATTTAGAATTTGATAATAGCACACAAAATGAAAATAGATCGTATGTGTTCTTCATAATAGAACCAAAATTATTGTTTTAAAATTCACAGGTGACTCGATTTCGAGTTTTAATACCAGAGTTTTGGATAAAAATGCTTTCGTAAACATCCTATTTTGAAACATAAGTAGTTTAACGAACGTTTATTTTCAGATTACAAGTACATTTTGTGGATCATTAATTGTGTTAGGATGTTGGCCACTATGTTTTTTACCATTTATTTTAAATTGTTTCGATCAAAGCAATATATATTTATATTGCCCGTGTTGTATGCAGTATTTAGGTAGATACAAGAGACGTGAAAGTATTGTTATATTGGAAACTACTGAATGTCATCCATGCTGTGCTCGTAAAAAAAAGTTGTAGAAAATTTGTACACATGTAATTTTTTTTATTTACAAATAAATTCAGAATCTTTTTAAATTATAAATAAATAATTATTTAAGGTTAATTAAAAAGATAAATCATTTTTTTAAATCAATTCACTCGAGAATAACTTACTCCGTTTCCAAAAACTTGTCTAACCAACACTAACGGATGCACCAGAATAAAATTACCATAGTATATAAGATTGTTTCATCACTTAAATGATGTGCTAAGCGGCTGGTAACACCGAATCATTGAAACCTTTCATCCAAATATAACAATGTTTGTGAATCACCAATAACAGCTAGCTTAGATTTCTAAGAACCTGAGCATTCAAGAGTAAGTACTTAAACTTAAGAATAATGGTATATATCAGACAGAAATCTTCAAAATATAAAAGGCAATCATGCTTATAAACATGCCCTAAAGTACTCAGAAAGACAAGTTGCCATCAAGTTTACCAGTTTATCCAAAACTGTTAAAAGATATTGAATCGTGCAAACTACAAAGAATTTCCTTGTGGCAGAACGAGGCTTAGTAGAAGACTATATTCTGTAAACGGTTACCTCCTGCCGAGAATTGTCAACTTAGATGTTGTTAGTAGAATAAAGAAACACATGACGTACAAGATCAATATGGTCGACAAAGCCGCTGTTACTATCACAGGTATCTAAGTTGTAGGGACCAAATTGAAAAGGTAACGGATATCACAAATGAAAACTTCAGGAACAATGCAATGGATCACATGCTTCCTACTGAGTTTTTGCACTGCCGAACAAGCATTTCAGACTTATTTCACAAGATACCTTTAATCAGCTAAGGTATTGCGTATACTAAGTTTTTGGCTGACTGTGACTGGAAGGCTATAGATTTTAATTCCGACAGCGCCAGTTTGTCAATTATAATTTAAGAGTGGGTTAATTGATTAGGTTATCGTAACATAATAAGGAGACTATGCCAAACCTATTTTGGCATAGTCTCCTTGAAAAAGACGGCTAAAAGAAAGTAATATCTTAAATACAGAATAAAATTAACGGTATGGGTGGCCTCTATTATATACATGTATCTGAGGAACGGAGTTAAAACATTATTATTAAGATAACATTCTTCATAGAGAAATTGAGTAATTTGTTTAATAGAAATTATATTTTAATTCAATATAAGAGTATAATAGGGAAAAAAATATTTAATACACAAAATTCAAAAAAATAATGAAATATTATTTTATCATTTAAACGGAGTTTCAAAAAGTGATAAATTATTTAATTTCTTGTAAACTTTTGGGACAGCTTCATCAAATTTAGCCAAAAAAAAGTTACCTGCAATAGGTACACCTAAATCGTATTTTTTTGAAAACTCATTATAATTAAAATGATTCCGATAACGAGGTAACATGAATACGCCTTTAATTAATGATGAATAATCAATTTTATTCTTTTGCTCGGACACAAAAATCACATAACGATGATATCCAGTATTTTTTGGAGGACCAATACCAATATAGTTTGCATATGTTTCACCAGTTTCGATATGATTTTGGCCCAATATATTACCAACAAACCATAGTTGAAATGAACGTAATATGGGCTCAACACGACTGGGCAAATCAACATCAAGCATACATAATGTATAGTATTTTTTTACATCATGCTCCCATTGAATAGTGGGTGGCTCTGGAACATTGCAATTTTTTTTAAATATTACTCTAATAAACCAGGGGTAGCGATTCAAAAGATAGGGGATAAGGGGGATGTTGAGCTAAATTACAGACTTAAAAAACATTTTCTAAAGATAAATTAAGAAGTGTTGGCACAGTATTACCATTTTGAGAGTATTCATTAAAGGAAACGAACGTTTTTCATTCCACTATTCAACATAGAATTAATTTGTAAATCCAAATGTTTGTAATTTTTTAATGAACTTTCTGATTTATAAATTGAGAACCTGGCAGGTTAGTCTGGAGTGGGCTAGACATGGTCAACTTTTAACAAAACTTTCTTTAAAATGTAAAATATAGTCTTGTTCCTTCTCGCAAATTTTCGATTTTCTTAAAAGCTAATGAGCATATTTCCCTCAAACATGTATCCGCAAACAAAATAATTACCCAGAACATCACTTGGTTTTAATATATTACCATAATCGGCTTTAATACCATTCTTAAATTGTATTTTTAATTGTCCATTTGGGGCTTCATCAAATACATCGGGTATTATATTAAAATTGTAATACGTTTGTATATTTTTTACAACGGAATAATTATGTATATTTGGTAAAAATGGTTTTTTAATCAAAGATAAACGATGGAAAAACTGTCTATAAAGCATTTTGAAAATTTAAAACACTACATTGAAACATGTCAAAAACTGTTGTAATTTGAAAATAAACAAATAGAGTAGGACCTAGAGATATTTTAGTGTACAAAAATAGAGCACAGCATTCCGTCAATAGAATTATGCTGAATAGCTTAAATATTATTGTGAGTGGAAGTTTTTAATACCAACGTGATTATTACTTTGTCATTATTTTTGTAATATTTAGGTGGCGAATTGATTCGCATATAAAAAATTTGGTTATTGAACTGACACGACCTCTATATGCGTAACCACAGATTATATTTTTACTTTATTATAATCTATGTACAAACAACCACTTATTATCTACACAAAAATCATCAGATAAAACAAGGATAAATTTAAAAATAAGTAAAAATAATACTTATGAAATTCTAAAAATTAAATGTAAGTAGTGTTAAATCAGATCGAAGAAATGGTCTAATGATATTATTAAAATTTATAATTTAAAACTAGTTATTGTAAATAGAAATTTCATCTTCGG
>CM035593.1:50467271-50714065 GCA_020423425.1 Chrysopa pallens | reverse complement strand
GATAACATTTTTTACCGACAGAACAATAGAAAAGAAAGTTCTCTATTCGATTGAAATTATTTTTTGTTTAAAATTGATTAATATTTGTTTCCTCAGAACTTTCGACTTGGTGAACCGATTTAGATGATTCGTTTTTTATTTTAATTCAAGTGGTTTTCGTCTGGTCCTCTATCCATTTTGTCGATATCTGATGACCCACAGGGTAGAGAAGGGGCAAAACAATTTTTAGTGATTAAATTTCATCCAAATGAAATTTTTTCTGTTTTTACATACACTAAAAAGTAAAAAATAAAAAATTTTTAAGCAAAAAAGAAACGCCTTCAAAAAAATGAACAAAAAAGTAAAAAACATTTTAAAATTTTTTTCTTGTGACCAATTACCTTTTTCGAAGCTTGTGTCCATCTTACCCTTAGCTCAAAAATTGATTGGTTGGCGTCGATTGAGATAGGTAATTGGTCACAAGGAAATATTTGTTATTATTTTTACTTCATTTATTTTTAAAATATTTTTATACATTTATGAATTTAGTTTGTATTTATTTGGTGAATCTTTCAAAGTTTTATAAATTACTAGTTGATTTCTCTTGGTGTTGATCTCTCAACACCAAGATCAGTTTTTTACCCATGTATATACGCAGTGTAGTATAAATAATATTTTCAACATAAAATTTGAAGATGAGTTTTCTATGAACCGTCCTCTTGTGATCTTATTCGATTCATCGTAATCGTTTCTTTTATCTAGAGGTGAATTAAAACTTTCATTAAAACACCAAAACATCTGTGGTATTTTATTCATTAGAAATAAGATGCAGAAAGGGTAATGATTTCTTCCCATAAAGCAATAATTATTGATTATTCATTATAGTTTTTAAACAAATACAATTTTAAATATTGAAATTTTTGCAAAGTTTGAAAGAGTGCGTAAACATTTTTATTTAGCATTAATCGATTTTTTACCTGTGCCATTCTTTATGATAAAAATATTGAAATCTTGTCGAACATATATCTATGAATTCGAAAAACAGTTATGTAAATAGAAAAATAGAAATATTATAAATGGGAAATATTGAATGCTATTCAGATTGGTCATCTTCTGAAGATAGAGAAGTGCAAAATACTATCAATATTTTAAACAAAGATTTGTATTTACTCTTCTTATTTTCTTAAGAATTTTAAGTAGGAGAACTATTCTGAAAGGTTGGAGAAATATTCTGTTTTTGGTTATCAAAGACATAAATTTTCTATTAAATGTCGTATCGGTTGTAGATTGTAGTTTGAATACCAAATGTTTATTTCTAGATTAGTGGATTCCATAATTTTTCTGTTAAACAGGCGAAAATAGTAGGAAACTTACCTAACCTATATATTTTTATGAGAATGAAATGAAGTTATTATTTGGAGTTTGTATGAAAATATTTCATATTAAACTTTCAAAATTTGTATACCCCTAGGTATAACTCTTTATGCTAAATTGAATGGGATCTAGAAGTTTTTAGTGATTGTCGCACAATAGTGCATTTACAATACTAGAGAAAAAATTTTGAATGGTGAAGTTATGGAGAAATTTATTAACTCTCATAAACTGCTTTGGTTTGGGTTCGTTCTTAAGTCCGAATGTTAAAGAAAATTTTAATAGCCAATATTTACGAAATTAATAAAAGATAAAGATTATGTCTCAGATGGATGAACCAAGTGCTGGGTGACCTGAGGACATTATGAGAGAAGAACTTTTATTGGTCAAGGTCCACACCTTGTTGTAGCGCCCATTGATAATGATGGAGTACTTTATATACAATTTTCAATGTTTTTTTATTTCTTATTTTGAAACTCGTATAAGCTATCTTGATTTACACGTACTGTATAAAAGCGAACACTTTTGTTGAATTGTTATCAAAAAAATTGTTATATCGACATTTTCTATTCTGTTTTGATAATAGAAAAAATTTGAAAGAATCTGTTATTTGTGTAGAAAGTATATCACTTTGATTGGAGGATATTTTTAAATCCCAATAGACACTATTAAACTTTTTTTTGAAAATAGAATTTTTTTCAAAAAAAAAAAATTCTACTTTAAGAAGAGAATATTTCTTTATTTACTGAATGTGTATATATTTTCATATTTTCCACCTGTTTCACATTTTCTTATATATATATATATATATATATATATATATATATATATATATATATATATATATATATATATATATATATATATATATATATATATATATATTATATAATTTAACTTGTGAAATTTACTAAAGAGACATACACACTTATCTCATATTCAGCTATACAGTAAAATTTAATACAAGTGGTATAAAAATTGTTAAAGCAGGGATATAACGCAATTTTCAAACACGTGTTTATGGTATTGTGCTTACATTGTTTATGGTATTTCATACATTGTTTTGTACTTGGTTTCACATACTGATACTGTGAAGATTATTATAACTTATTTCTGTTATCACTACTAACATCACCGGATCACGAAAATATAAAGCCACGCCATTTGGTGAGCTGACCCGCTTATTCAATTTGGACTAATTGTCTTGGACAAAGCAAGCAAATCGTTGTGGCATAACCATGATTATGAATTTTTTACCAACCAAAAATTTGAGTATTGAGTAAAATTAATTTTTGAAAATTTAATGCATTAGTGAAAACAAATATTATTGAAACTGTTGGAACTATGTTCCTTTTCGCACGTTTGGTATAGTTATGGTTGGGGCTAGACGAAATGAAGTAGCGACATTCTCATGTTGTCTCTGACGTTGTAAGATCTGAAGTTATTTTTAAAAAATCTTTAATAAAAAGCAAGATATGGATATTCATAATTCCTAATGAAATAAAATAGGAAATACGAACTTCTACGAATGAACAACCTGAACTGTTACTATCTCCATATAAATTATGTGGTAAACATCGTTTGCAAGAATGAGATGGATATGTAATCTTTGATTTTTTGTAACTTGTTTGTTTGTGAATCAATCATAATTTAATTTTAAAGTTTTGTTATGGTATTGGTTTTCTACATTTTAATGAATTTAAGGCGTACTATATTTGAAAATTTCTTCAAGTTTATAAATAGTAAAAAGTTTTGTTAGAGATTTTGATTTTATCCTAAAACATCATGAAAGATACTCAATATTTCAACTGGTTTGCATCTGTTTTAGTTCTTTAAATACACTTGATGTATATTTCAAAATTGATAACGAATTATATATTCCTATAGTAAAATCCGTTGCAAAGTTTTATATTTTTATAAATATAATTTGATTGAAACTGCTTGAATAACAATAGACTTTTAAAAATTCCATTCCTTTTAATGGGACCCACTATAAGATCTAAATTTTATGTTTTTGGCTTCAAAACTTCGTTTAGTCTTTGCACTATATATAAGGGGTTAGTTGATATGCAAAAATTTGTGATGAGTTTATCCATCCAAAAAATTGTAATAAATAAGAAGAATATAATAGCTAAAATTATCTGGGACTTGGACAGAAAAAGTGTTATATTTTCAAATGATGCAACGTTTCATTGTATTTCAAAATTTAATCTGGTTCAATAATTTGAATAAGAAAAATATTAAATAAAAATCAGACATGAGAGGTTACAAATTAAATTAAATAAATCAAAGATTTTTACAATTCATAGTTTCATTCGCTTTCAAATTATTCGAAAAATGTTGATTTGTGCACCAATTGAAGTTTTCATGTTACTTTGAGTGCATTATAACAAAAATATAAGAAAAATTACAAGTTTGAAAATGTACTTATGAAAAAAAACAAAAAAAACGGTATAACATAATCAAGAGGTAAAATTGTTAAAATTAAGTTTTACTGTATTTATTTGTACGTATATTTTGTTCATAAAGAGATATATCCATATATGATGGGAAGGATGATAAGGGTTACCAGTGTTTTGGATTTTGTCGTTTATTTAGGAACTTTACCAATTTATTTAAATCAAGAATACTGTTGGAGACGTATTCTTGGATTACACAAAAATCATAATGTTGAAAATGAGTATGTTACTATTAAATGAATATATTGCTAATTGATTGAGTAGAAAATTAATAGATAACAGGCGTTAAAAAAATGAACCTATTGTTTGTTCAGCTATAACTTTCGAAAGTGTTTTCAATTTTTATGGCACCTGTTTATCCAAATTTTACATAAAAACTATTGAAAAATCATTACAAAAATAAAACTTAATCTATCTGGATGGATAAGCCATCCCTATAACTAACTTGAAAAAAATTTGTGTCTAGACCTAAAATGGAAATATAAACAATTAAGATTACACCAGAATCATATGAATCAATAACGTGTTACATGGGAAACTTTTCCTGAAATAACACTTACGTGGGTCATATTGACCCCGATCGCCGATTGGAGATACGAATGTTGGAAAAATGATTATGAGGATGTTGTGATAAAGTTGTGTATGTGGATAAAATTGAAACCTTGGCAACTTTCCTGTATTTATACTTCAGAGAACATGTACAGAATGGTAGACACACACTTTAGCTGTCATAACCGTGGTATTATTGCTCTTGCTCCATTTCTCCATTTCTACCTTTTAAAATATTATTATACCGTATATGGAACAATAATATAAAATTACCATTACCATTTATATTATGGACAGTACGTTTAATTTAGAAACGCTTATTACAGTGAAATTTTAATTTGTAGAGTAAACGTCGGAATTTTGATAGGTTTCGTAGACTTTTCTGAAATTATAAATTTATACAGCAACTTTAAACCGTTTCTTAAAACAATATTTATGAGAGATTTTTGATTAGTTCGATTTAAAGCTTGTTTTATGTATGAATTTATTACACTATCAGCACCGTGCATACCACATAGAAGGAGAAGATAAATCAATTCATGTGACGCGAGAAATAAAAATGCGTAAAATAGAATATTCGTTTAGTTATAAAACTTGATATAAATCTTATTAAAATTCACGTAAATTGGAGGTGTTGTATCGTTAATTTTAAAATAACTGGAAAAATAAATGTAAATTTTAAGATATCAATAGGAAGTTGCAGTTTTAAACAGTCCAGAAAATGAATTAATACCATTAAACAAAAAGTTAGTACAAAAATCTATAACAAAAAGCTAATTAATAAATAATTATGTTATTGATCTGTGTTACTATGTCATGTTGTTTATCAAAACATATTTTTCAAATTGTTGAAAGTGACAATTCAGTATTCATATCAAAATCACTTTAGTAATAAAATATATTTAATGTTTCAAATGGAACATAGTAAACCCTAAAATTTTATTTTTGTATTAATCATTTTGTGGCAGCTAAAGTATCCACAAAAGACAGAGCAGGATTAAATTAAGTTTGTCAAAAATGATCATTAATAAATCATCAGCCTTAAACTATTACTTATTATTCAATAATATTATAAAATTTATCAAATTAATCTCTGTATTAAATGTTGTGTTTCATATCTAACAACAATGCATAAACATTTTTTTAGAGTGCTTATATTATGGTTGTATAAGAGCAATTTTTGTTATTATTAGAAAAAAATGGGTTTTCATTGTTTTAAATACAAATATAAATACTATCAAAAAACCTGTAAATTAATTTATTATTTAAATGGTATAATGTATCTTTTTTACATATGAAAAGTGATTGCCTACAGATTTCGTTTGTCTACAATCTGCACGGTGTTAATAAAGGTAATCTTGAACTGAACGTATTGTTTGTTATACATGTGTACACAATACAACACACATACAATTAAACTTCAATCATAGAATACAATACCCAACACAATAGAATATTATTACCATAATTGAATTTAACTGGTAAATGAACAACAATGTTCAATGTTCAAGCAGGATAAATAATTGTCATTTTTTACTAATTATTGACATATAATTTTCTATTATTGTTTTAAAATGAATGAATGAATGATGATAATGATTATTATTATTATTATATTATTATAATTTTTATTCATTATTTATTATTTACTTTACAATTATTGAAAGCGTTTAACCGCATAAAAATATAAATTATAATTTATGTTTTATGTGCCAATTTCATTTTTTTATATTTTCTTTTTGACTTGGATTATGATGCCATTTTTTTTTTAATATTTTGTAAAATATTTGATTTGAACTCGACATGTATAATATGTCAGACAATATTAATTTTAGTCTAAAGTTTGTAACGCTACTTATATTGACTGGAAAAACAAAATTTTGGTATGGAGGTTTTCATAGAAAGATGTCTGTCTGTCGTCCGTTCGTCATCATGATAACTCAAAAAAAAGAGACAGCGGCCTAAAATTTTGGTGACGTATTTCAAACATAAAAAGTGAGTTTAAGTTGAGCATGAATGAGCAAAATCAGTCCATTTGGTCCTATGGATCCTTGATTCTAATTTTAATGTATAAAAGATAGAAGAAAAGTTTAAATACAAAAAATATCAATTTTTTGAAACAAAACATTTTTTTAAAAATGTTTTAATTCTCCACAATTTTAGTTCAAATTTCGGTAATAAATACATAATAATAACAATAATATATTATTATTATACATGTATACATATATAACTGTATAGATTGGATATTTATCGTATTTTATGAATGCTAGTTAAAAATACTTCAAACAATGAAATTAATTATATGTTGAGTATCTAACTAATTAAGTCTGTTAGTTGTTCTCCTCACTTGTTATGTCTATATTCAAAAAAAATTGTAGATCTTTAATTAATATTAAAGTTTATTCCTTTGCTTTAAGTTTTGTGTTTCTAAACTTAAATTTTAAGCCCTACTCAATACCTACTTATAAATTCTTATAAATATGTTTATTAACTACAATCGAATCAGTATACATTTGATAGTTCTAATTTTCAATACAACATAAAAATTTCATCGTAATTTTATTACAGTTTCATTAACATATCTTTCTTAAAGTAATATTGGAGTCATGGTAATAATTTTGTCTACATTGTACTCGAAATACGTATTTTTAATTTGAAAAAATTGAATATGACAAAAGTTGAAGCTTGTTAAAAATCAAGTTTAACACATATGGTGGTGGAAGCGCAAATAAAAGAATGGAATATGTTGAGAATTAATGTATAGCAGTGAGATTGACTTTTGAGTGATTATGGCCGAATTTCTAGTAATTACAAATAGTTATGGTTTGGGTTATGCCAGGTATTATTCACAATTTTGTTTAAGCCACAAGAATAAATTTTAGCACAAAAAAATATATAAAAAATCGCACAAGGATCTTAGGGATACGATGAAAAAGCAAATTTTTTTTCATGCTTTTGATACATGTCAGAAATTTTTCTAAAAAGTTTTTTCAAATTTTGTTATAAATAATTGATCTTTGAATAAAAAATTTATTAGCTGAGTCCCTGTCAAGTACTAAACTTTGCAAAAAGTACCTCAATTATTTATTCTCATATATAAAAAAAATTCGAGTTTCATAAGAATTTAATTTTCAGTTTGTGTTCGAGATTTTGATCACACACAAATTGGTTTCGTATTTCTCCTGAGGGCATCTTTTTGTGCAGTCATCTTCCTGATTTGTTTAGTCCATCTGCTATATATACTAGGATATGAGGTAACTGTATCTCTTTTCCTTTGTACACGAACGGTATGCCTAAAGGAAAAAATTTCATTCAAAATATTCTAAAATACAATTTTAGTAAATATAATTGTTTTTTCTTTTTTTGAACCATACATATTTTTCAATTTTCAATTTTTTGTTAACTAAAAAAGCTACTTTGAAAACTCATATGTATTTTAAGTCAATGTGTTTTAATTTAAAATTAAATTTTTTGTGTATTAAAAAAATTTAACCTGAAATAGATAAAAGTAAATTACAGAGTGTAAAAGTACGAAAGTTCATATTAAATGGAGATTGATAATTGGGAATTTTAGTGAATTTGTTGTTTTAGAAATCAAAGTGTGAAACTAGACTCCTAATACTACAACAAAATTATTTACGTATTTTTATGGATTTAAAAAATACAAATAAAACTAGTTTCCCTTGTTCGTGAAGTAAAGAGACTTGAAGTAATAAGCAAATCGTCTAAAAAATAGTTAATATGTGAATCAAAATATGCCCGACAAAAATTATGACTTATTTTACTCCAAGCTAACCTACTCTTACATATGATGCAAATGTTTTTACAATATTGTAGCAAAACAATTAACAACCTAAAATTAATATATCAATTTTATTTGTTTTAATTCGATTATTCTCACTGATACTTTCTGTATATTGTTTGAAGCCTTTTTAATTATTGAATACATAACATACATTAATTATGCACTACATCATAATTAAAAAATCAACAAAACAATACTAAATAATGAACGATAGATATACATATGTTACTATATATAATATAGTATATATTATAGTACTATATAAATATGTTCAACATGTACAAACAATCTATTACCGAATAATAAAACTGACAGTCATATTTTGTATTGTAATTGATGTCACTTAATTAATAAACAAGCCAGATTCGGTCAAGTGTGTATATTTTTCGTATATCATATTTGGGGCATTTCACGTGAAGCGGACTGAGAAAATGGATTCGAGGTTCGGACGTTGTTTCATATATTGAATCTGGTTGTACCAAAGAATTTGAATGCGGACACACCGTTTTTTTTTTTTTTGTATCAGGTCAAATTATAGGACTATAAAGAATTGACGTATTTAACTATAGTATTTTTTCCAAGATATTTTTTGAATTAATAAATTTTATACTAACGAATTAAACGAGGTGGTTATATAGAAAATTTATTGTTTTTATTATTATTAAAACTAGATTCGAAACTGAAATTTTGATTTCTGTTGAAAACCAGAAGTAATATTTTAAATCATAATTTTAAAACCTTCGGTCATTCCCAAAAAATGGGATTGTTTATTTGGTTTTAAAAAATGCCTCAAAGATGAAGAAGATTCAAATATGAGAGATTGAATAGTTTAACAAGAGAAACAACCAAAATTTACCAGTAAAGGGAAAGAATTAGGTGAATAATATGGCTTAATAAACGTACAGTTACTAAGATTTCGAAACAAAACAATTTCAAATATTATAAATATTTTATGCATGAATTATAGTTCATAAAATTACCTACTTGTAGCCAAGTTTTTATCCACTTTCAAGTTGATTTCGAGAGTTAATGTATTGGATGATAAAACGAGATTAACAATAATTTCAATTTTTTATGAATATTTCAATTTATTTTATTCAAAATAACAAAGATTTTTCTAACCATATTTTATCTACAAAAAAGGTAAATAAAAAACATGAAAATAGTGTAAATTATGACAATTACAAAATTTTATATTTAAGATTTGGATAATCCAAGGACGTGATATTAAGCATTTAGTCAAAAAGCCCTACCGGGTGTTCCACTTTATGCCAGTGATTTTGAGGTATTTTCATTTTTTCTTGAAAATTGCTTCAACAATTTTGTTCAAACTAATTGGTGTATTCATTAAACATTTTACGCTCTACAACTTTTATTTAAAACATTTCATATTTTTTTTTAGTATTGATTCTCGTTTTTTTTTTTTTTTTCCCAGTAAAAGTATAATATTTAAAATTTTTTCCAGTAAGAATAAAATAAATTAGCAATTGAATACGAAATTTTTAAAAAAGAAAGAAACTTAATATTTCTTTAGTACCATTAAATGTTAATAATAGCAGATGAAAAGAAAATCGGTTTTTAAAATGAATTTATTATTTTCACTGTCAACATTTTATCCAATATATATATTTTATTTTTGAAACAAACTTGATGTGTTGAGTGGAAAAAATAAATAAATTACTTAAAAAGAAATTTATGAAAAAACGTATAGGAGTTACTATGTTATCTAATATCATCTTGTTATATAATATTCATAATATATCAGTATCACTTTTTTTCCTGGTAATAATGAAGCTATCATGGATAGTATTACACATGAAGTTTCTTGTTTTTTTCATTTTTTACGTATCTAAAAATAATACGTTTTAACGGAAAAAAGTAGGTAAGTTTATGATGAAAATTCTTATACTTTAAGAGTTATTTATGTGATCGTATAATTTGCATTATTTTATAATTTATTTTAAATGCTTTTGTAAGAAAAATATACGTTTACTGGATGTGGAATGGTTACAAAGCTACTTGATTTTATCGATGCCGTTAAATTTACGTGAAAAAATTAATTGAGAAAATTTGCTGATATTTCTGTGTAATTTTATATTCAAATTTTCAATTTCCTCACATTTTTTACAGATTTGTAAAATTATTTGACTTCTTAAGTTTACATTTCTAAATCATTGATCTATGTGGTTCTTATGAAACATTTATTTGTTTTTAATTTAGCCAAGTAGATTGAATTAAGTAAATGTTGAGTAATAAGCATTATGAAAATTAGCTGGTTATTCATCGTTCTTACGATTAATAGGAGATGCTTTGTTTTGATTTTTACTTTTAATTAACTTAAGAATATTCTAATAACGTACTAACTGTTGTTATGGATCTTCCATGCTTGAACCGGGAGTCTGTATGATTCCTACAAGACTATTGCTCAACAATGATTGTAAGATTAATCCTGGTTCGATCTGCAGATATATCTGTAACGACTTTTTTGGTTCTTTTACCTCAAAAATATTTGCGAAATAAGCTTTGCAACAATTAATGCAAAAAATTGTTAAGTGTCATCGATTTTTTTAGCAAGTAATGTAGAAATATTTGAACCGTTGAATTTACATTTCTAACTTTTTCTTTTGGGTATTACTTTTATATAAAGTGTAGCTTGTTGAATACCGTATGTTGTTTATACCGTAAAACCTTTTTTTTATATTCATTTCACATACAAAAATAATGAATAGTATAAAAATAATTATTTTCAATTATTGTAATCAATAATAAATTTTTAGGATATCATGAAGATTTGACCTCATTTCATAATGTCAATAACTTCACATACCAAAACCTATATACACAGTATTATTTTGTATGTGTCAAACAACATCTCCCACTACAAAATGTCAAAAAATAATATGAATAACATATAAATATGTTGATCCACATTGGCAATGGATATGTATGAATACACGTGTATAAAATATTGTACGTATGAACTTATATATAGGCCACTCTAAAACTGCTCATAATAGATTAAGAGACGCTGAAAATACGAATTTCCGTTGAACACTCAATACTAAATTGACGAAAATAGAAATTGATGATAACATCATAAAAACGAGAATGAATTGCAGTATTATAAAATGTCTAAAGTATATATTTTCCAAGGAATTTGATTCAAATCCTTTACTTTTTCTTATTATTTTATATTATCATTTTATATTACCTGTTACATTCTAAATACTTTTAAAAGATGTCAACGAACGTCTCAAACGTTTTTAATATCAAGTTTCATGCAATTTAACTTTCTTCTTCGTCTGTGATATTATATTCCATGTAGAGCATAAATAGTACGGGTGTCATGATGTCTAATATTATAATCTAACATTATGCTTTGTACATCAAAGTGTATTATTATTATTATTATTGAGTATAATACCTTCATAAATTTATAGTGAAAACCACACTAAAATCCATTAGATAATTTTAACAGAAAATTGCATCTTTCATATCGTCATCTACATCAAAAGATTATCTACCTAGCCTAGAACTTATCAAGACTAGATGTAGCATAAGCATAGTATATTTTTAATATTGGGAGGCTTCCACATTATTTCTATCTAAACTATGTCTGTATATATTTCATCCAGCTAAATTGTATATAAATGTTTCTATTTTAAGAAAATGAATCGATGTATGAAATACAAATGAAAATTACAACTAGAAAGAGTATATAAAGAGGGGAACCGAAACCACATCTCTTGTAGCTAGACCTTTTGATCCTATGTAACCTCTTGTTTGAATACTGCATCATGTGAAGGCAAAGATTCCTTAAAGCATAAGGTGGCAATTATATGGTTATTAGGTTGTTGGTGGGACCGGTTACTTCGTTCTTATTCATGCGACGGCAGTGTGACCAATTAACCGCCTATTTAGTTTTTAAATTATAAATTATTGTTTCTTATTGTAGAGCCCTGAAGAAGTCAACAATGTTGATGAAACGTTGTCGAAATAATAAAAAGTTTTGTATACATTTTTGTATCCATCCTTTCTTAAATCAATCATTATGTGTCATAATGGACTCAAATATCAATATATTTCATTATCATTGTAGAGATTATTACATAATAATATATATTAGGATTTAATAAGTGTTAAATTAGTTTAAAAGAAATAAAAGCCTACTACAGAAATGTTAAAAGTAAATAAGAAGAGAAACAAGATAATAAGAAGAGGATAGTCGTGATCATAGGCCACATTACATATTTCTGTATTACGATTTTAGTTCTTTTAAACTAATTTTTATTTATTTAGCGTATTATGGAGTTTGTTTGGAAAACACAAAAATTGTTTGTATTTTTTCTTCTACATCTTAATCTTACTTGAATTAGATTTTTAACACACAGCCAGGTGGATATAAGAAAATTTTGGTCCATACCATAATTTGGTAAGTGCCTTCAATATTTACGGACAAATTTTAGACTAAAAATATACCCTCATATACATTGCCTAGTATAAAAGAACCTATTTAAAAAGCTAAAATTTTGTATTCATTTTTTTAAAATGTTGATGCACATTAAGAATAATTATATTGAAATTCTTAGTGTAAAATGGTATAACAAAGGATTAAAATACATTCGCTTGGAAACCTTGTAGTACGAAATATAATCTATATATACAAATTTAATATTACTATGAATGTATTATAAAAATACATATATTTAAAAATAAATTAATACCAAATATTGATGTATTTTTAGGAAACCAATCTATAAAAATAATTGTAGTATTGTATTTCAAATTATATCAATTCCTCTGTCGAAGCATTCAGAATAATGTTACATAATATTCTACTGGTAAAAGTCTTGTTGGGATTAATATTATATGGGCGTGGATTTAGTTCTAGTTTGTGAATAAAAATGAATGTTATTTAAAAATGATTTTAAATAATGATGCTTAACATATATTGCCAGGTTTTTAACTAAACTTATTATTTTATAAGTGAACAATGGGATCAAGTAAAAAACAAATGGTTGTTTTTAAAATAAGAAATTAATAATTGCGTTTATTGTTGAACTAAAAAGACATTTGGCTGTAATTTGAGTTCGATCATGCTTTAATTTAGAAAGAATGTTATAATTTTTGTAAAGTTTAATTAACGTAGATCACAATCAGAAAGTAAAAAAAGGTACAAAATGCGAGTACCTCAGCAATTTGAACAAGCCTTTTAAATATCTGGCCGTTGTACTGATATGTTATTCATATATGATAAAAGATGTAATCCTTTACAATTAAATATCATTCAACGAGCGGATTTATGATTTAAAATATTTAAATGATTAGAAAATGTTTTTACTTCTAACAACAACGGCTTGTACAATGTTTTTAGAATACACTCTATGCAAAACATGGAATAGGATAATAAATAATCTTTCTTTTCATATATCGATATTTTTATAATTATAGTTATAATAAAAATTTTAAAATTGTATGTTATATTTTTTGAACGAATATTTAATATTTTATTGCAAATTTACAAGCTGTTGTATATATAATGTAATGTTATAAAGGAAGTAAATAATATAGTTCATACCCTTTTATAGCTTTAGTTTGTATACAAAGTTTCTATAATATTGAAGCTGTAATGGTTAAAATTAATAGGCCAGATACTCGTAAGCATTTAATTTCTTTAATAAATACAACATTCTCATTTCTAAGCTAAACTAAAGGACACGCTTAAGGTGACGTTTTGATTCACAGGCATAACTTAAGCACTGTCTTTAGTATACTCTCAAATAATATTCACAATTCTTAAGCAGTTATATATTCACTGTCATATAAGACAGTCTTATTCATTCAAAATGAGATATAATTAAATTGTTTGATAATTTTGATTAAATTGATTTATTTAAGGCACTCCAGAAAATCATCTAAAACGTACCTAAATTTATAGTTACATTATATTATTATAGTTTTTATTTTATAATTTTTCTGATAGCGTGATATCACGGCAGTAGTGCATCTTAATAACTCAATTTTCTTAATTAAAAATGAAGTACCTAATTTAATTTTGCAGTACCCAATTTTGAGCAAATAGAAATACTAGTACCAGTTTTACAAATTCTCTATAAATTGTTATAATTGTTAGCCAGTTGACGTATTTAATTTAACTTTGTAATTACACCTTCAAAACTGAGCGAACTTTATTTAGCTTTATGTTTTGGCACATACATGATAGCATAATAATGGAATTTATAGTAACAGTTAGTATTTCTATCTGCTGTATAATAATTTTAAAGTCATGTTTGTAATATTAATGTTGTTATTTAATATATAATATGGTGATGGCAGCCCGTTGAATATATAAAAGAACAAGAATAATAAATCTCAAAAAAACAAGAAATAAATATACAAATTTGGTCCAAAAAATACATATAATAAAAAAAATTCGAGCTCCATTATTTCTCCACTAGAGATCCATTACTATAGTCAATCGTATTTTTCACCCATTAAAAAGACGATTTTGAAAATGGTAAAATATGTTTTTTATTGGATTTTGTCTTTTCAAGTTTTTGAAAACTTCAGATAGCTATATCGATAAGAGGTTAGTACATTAAATTACCCCGGAATTCTTGTTCGTTGCATCAGAATGGACTTAAGAATTTCTCAGATTAGTCGGTCTTATTTGAATGAGTTGAACTTAAGATATCATCTATTCAAAATCATGGCTTAAGAAGTACTTTTTAATTGCTTGAGAATTTCTTATTGAAGAAAATTATTTGTTATATTACCACATACACAAAATGCAAATCGTTTTCTAAATAATAAAAAACCTTTCAAATATGGCGATTTTTCAAAACTGTAAAAACTTTTGCTACCATTGATTTGAAGTTTTATATAATTTTAGAAAAGATGCTACTAAGTAAGCTCAATAAGTAGCCAAAATCTGGATTCTCAGAAATAGATAGTTTTTGAGAAATTCCATATCACTGATTTTCCCCGGTTCGAGGTGGTCTGATTTGTATTTTAAAATATCCATTCTACTCTCGAAAACGTCTATTTTGACAAGAACTTGCCAAATTTAATATTTTAATTTAATTGTTTAAACTTTCAATTAAAATTGGTATTAAGTTTTTAATTGAAAACACTTGAGCCCCACCTAATGAAGTTTTGAACACTTGAACCCCACCTTGTGCCACCTACTTAAGCTTTCTGAGGAAAAAAATGTTTATGCATAGACGATGAATTTTTGCTCTTGAAAGTGAGTCTTACATGAGATATACAAGGTAATTGTAAATATGGATATTCCTATATCAAGCAGCCGTTAAACAATAAAGATATGTGTTATATATTTATATTCTATATTTACCATATGCTGCCGAACGTAGTAAGGTCTATGTTTGAACTAGAGGATATTGCATTTGGTTTCTTTGTATGTTTGTTTGCAGTATCTATGACTATCTATCTATCTAGATCGGTCTATCAATTTATCTATGTTTGTTCTACTGTAACTGATGAATGCGTTTTCCCATTTTGATGAAATTTGGTAGAAATGTTTACGTTCAGTTAAGTTACCATGTAATTTTTCTAAAATACCAACCTTTTTAGTATGCAAGTTGTCTCTTTCTTTTGGAAGTGATAAAAAAAAATAGGAACATTTTACCACCCCCTTTTGGGAAAATCTTTATAAAAATACTAGTAGCTATTTCCTAAACAAGATTTATTATCACCAGTCTTTTGATGCAGTTTTCTGTTTCCTTCTGGCAGAGGCCTACAGTTCACAGAGGTACTAGTAGATATACAGAATACAACTAGAAAGTTTCGACTTGAAATAGAATTAAATTAAATGTAGATATATTTACACGTTTCGTTAACATTCTAGTTATAAATCAATAGTGAGAAAGATTTATTTATATAAAAAAATAATTAAAATTTTATTTTAATTAAAATATTAATTATTAGTAGATACAAACATTGTTATTTTAAATATTTTATAGCTGTGAACCATGTAAAAACATTTTTATGTTTCTATTGCGTAAATAAAAATTGTAAAACTAGTATTATAATTTTGCAGCATAGATCAATATTACAATAAACAATATTACATATAACTATAATCACTACATATTTGCAAATCATCACACAAAAAAAGTTTTCGAAACATCAAAGTGTGACCAAGTTTCTCAGGGTTTGTGATATTCATATAATGGTAAAAACCGAATAACTTTGGTTGTATATACGATATAAGAAATTTTTGCGATGTTTTCCATATAGCAAATATTTGCCACATATATTTAAAATACAACGCGTATGTGGCAAAATGACAGAAAGGCAGTGAATAATTCAATTACATATCTAAATTCCATAATGATTTTAAATTTGGAGAATATTTCGCCAAAATCAGAAACATATGGTGTTAAGATAATCGACAATTTAAAAAATTATTTTACAGGTGAGCTAAATTCGAAAGAAAACAGTTAGGTTTTTTCTTTTAATACCTGTTATTTTTTTATTGTTTATCCAATGTGCGATTAAAAGCAAAATAATTTATCTATTCAAATATTTATAACAATATGTCCTCGAATTTCTGAAAAATATCTCTCGTATTTTTCTTAAACGAAAATTATGAACATTATTCAAAATTGTTCGACTTTGAAATTCATTCCGTACTTCTAGTATTATATTTCGAATTTTTACTGTGTGTTGTTCAAAAAAGATATGCTGTCAAAGAGTTTATTGTTATAAAAAATATATAATCCTAATTAATGATCAAACTCTAAAAATTTGTTATTATAAACATAAATGTAAGTATAATAATAAAAAATTTAAAAAAACAAATAAAATTGTTTGCTTACACATTCTAATTGTTTTAAATATAGCGAGGCAGAATTATTGGCCTGGATAAGCGGTCGTCCATGATTAAAAATTGCACAAATCACCATGCCAAGTGAATACATATCACTTAGTATACTGCACATTGATGTCGTCTGCATTTCAGGAGCTGAAAAACATACAAAAATATGTAATTTGTTTATCATACTTATTTACATTTTACTAATAACTAAGTATTTATTATTAGACAAATATTTATATGTAGCAACAATTCAATTAAAACCATATCTGTATATATCTGTAAAGCTATAACTTAGACTTACAGAAAATAGAGTAAGTTTATTTAACACTAGCCATTCCATTATCTGTGTTATATATCACACAAACTTTCACTATCTCTCTCTATTTTTCGTGAGAAAGATGGCACATAAATAAAGTCGTTATTAATGGAAAAATTAATTAGTCACTAGAAATTATAGAAACTAATTTAGAAATATTCTTAATTCGTTTTTAATAAACTTTGTGGAATACTATTTTATTCTGCCATCAATACAGATATGATTTAGACAATTTAAGAATATAATTAATATAAAACTTTTAATTTGACAGCTTACAAATAAAGTACTTATGTTATCACAAACACTGTGTATTAAAGAGAGCGCAATATATGATTTTTGACGCTTGTACGAACATTAGGATTATATAACTATTTTACGGTGTTGACTAGATTTCATACACTCAAATAATATACGATTTTATTTTATTTATGTATGAATATAAATTGGTAAAAAAGTTTTTTATTCATAACTATTTGTACTGTATTGTAAAATAATTTAATCAAAAGATACAGCTTAAAAAATTGTTTAATTGTTTGTTATAAAGCTTTCTGTTTTAAGTGGAATTCAAGTCTGTATACTAAAAAGGCATTGTAAACAAATAAATTTATTATAATTTTGTACTTTTTGAGATTTATTGAAATTAAAGGGGAGCATTTTTTTTTTAACTTTTTATGTAACTATAATCATCAATTGAAATAATGAAGAGAATAATGTTCTCATTCCATACACTTTTTCCGCCCCTTTTATCTGCTAAACATCCTTAATAGTTTTTGAAAAATAACTATGTATGAGCAAACATATACATAGAAATAATGAATACTGTAGAATTTCAATAATATTACATGCATACATGTCTAATTGATAACTTTTTGAAGGCGGTAATAAAATTTATAATATTAATTAAAAATACAATAATTGGATTAATAAAGAAATACAATAAAAATCTGTTTTAATATTTATATCCTGTGGGTAAAATAATCTAGATAATAATTAAAAACAAAATAAAAAAGATTAATAAAACATTCTTCCAAGTTAAATAAACGTGATGAATATCAAATATTTTAAAAATTAGGTTACTCAGGTTCAGTTTATGATTACAGTTTAATACAAAAAAGTAAGTTTTAAAGATAATGCTTTCTCTAAACAAAACAATAACATTATACGAAAAACTTTTTGTGGGTTTAAGGACTCAAATCCTGATAGTATTAACTTTTTTTCCCATGAAAAATATATACATTTATATTTATATATCATAATATATTTATTACATGTATATGTAAATATTATTTATGTCCTTTTATTATGTAAGTTTAATTCAATGGAATTACATAGAAAAAAACGGGACTTTTACTATCTTACTATGTTGCACGAAGGTTTTTATTTCGGATAAGATTGCGTTTAATTATTGTAACCTTATAGGGTGTTCTCCCCTTTCAATAATAACATGCACCGCTCGATCGTTTCGAAAAAAAATGGCATTCGATAATTTTCGTTTTTTCATATTTTTGTATTAAAATGCGAGAAGTTCGGAATGATCGTTCGGTGTTCTATTCTCGGTTACGATCTTTTCATGTTCTCCATGCCCTCCCTTTGTTAGAATACAATCGTGACGTAGCAATCTATTAATGTCATCATATTGACAACTATAAAATGCATAGTTGCTTTAATTAGTATTAGAAGCAGATACAATTTGACATAATACTTTTTTTATCAAAAGTTACATTTCCGATGGTACAGCCTATCATAATTTTATAAGTAGGATTAGAAATAGTAAAGATATCGATTCTATATATAGTAAATTATTACTGTGTATTACAGACCGTTACTCAAACTGCCCACGAACTCTCAGTGTATAAAGCAATTTAAAATAAATATTATACACATCCCACACATTACAAAAGTAGGAGGAAATTCTAAAAGTATACTTGGTATTTGAATCGCACTAACAACGATAATTTCTGATTATATGTTTTGAAAAAAAAAATCATAAATATACAGATTCCTATAAGTAGCGAGTATATATTATGCCACAAAATTCGCCAATCACAACTATTTTTGAAAATTTATGCCTGGGAAAATTTATATACGGGGTGTTCTGGGTGAAAAGGGTATTGGTATGTTTCTAATTTTCTTGAACATAGCTTCAGTGATTTTCTTTAAACTTATTATTTTTTCCAGATTTGCCAAAACATACAACTTTTTTTAAAAACATTTCCTTGAGAAAATCCAAATGAGCTTTGGGAAAGAAGGTGGAGTTTATTGTGTGTTCTTTTTTTTTTATATGATTTTGGTTTTACTAATTTTGCTTTCCGTTTTGTTTATTTATACAAAAAGAAAAAAATAACTAAATAAATTTAAAATACATTCAAAACTTATAATTTTTTGTTCAATTGAAAACATTACTTGAATTACTTCAATACATTATTTTTATTTTTACGAATATAAAATAGTTAAATGTAAATGATTTATTAATGGCCTTTTTATTGTTATTATTATTATAATGTGATTATTTATGACATCCTGTACATTATGTATATCAAACGATAAAAAGGTTGTATCGTACATTTGATTGGTTTCTATTTTCGAAGTAAAAACCCACAACGATAATGATTACAACGATGTATCTATATAATACGGCCGCCATATATATGTCTGTATGTCCGTGAGATAACTTAGTAGTTCCTGTTTTTTCCTGAGCTGTATTTCGTGGTGACCGAACTCAAATGAGTTTTCATTTTAAGATATGGTCATAATTAGTGGCCACAAATATATAAAATGAATGATTATTTTAAAATGATTAACATTTAAAATATTTAATTATTTATTTATAAAACATATGTTTGAATTCGAACTACACTTTTATTTAACAATGTTAAAGTAAAGTCATTCAGTTTGAATTTCTAACTTTCTTTTCAATTCTTTAATAAAATCAATTCTTGCTTTCTTCTTTATAATACCCCCACCTACATTTTACTTTAAATTTGTTTACATATACTGATATCATTTTTGAGAATCACAAAAGAAAGTTTCAAGCAAAACCCAGTATTTTGATTATATTTCGATTATTATATTTCGATTTACGAAAAAAGTACAAGACACAAATTTGCAAAATCATGATGAATTGAAAAATTACTCAAATATGATTAGATTTAATGCTCAATTTTTATTAATTTTCCTGGGAAACTGAAAAAATTACCAATTTTTTCCCAAAGAAAGTCATACCTCAAAATGGGTCCACATTTGGGCTTGGTCAGTATCGGATTTAGGTTTAGGCCCGGGAGACCCGGCCCTAGGGTGGCATTTTTTGAGTGGCGCCAAAATTTTCAAGATGACTTAAATTAAACTGTGACCAAGTTTTAAAGTTTCTTTTATTGCGCTGTTACTATCGAAACATAATACCAATTGAGGATAGAAATTCTTTGTTAAAATAATTAATTAGGCAAGTATTAAAATTTGAAATACCTAACAAAAAGATTTAAATAATCTTTTTTTTAATCTTAGCATATTATTTATTTACAAATTTAGATTTTCTGTCAATGTTTCCGTCCTGGCTGACATAGGACTGTCCGTCCAGCGTCATTTGACCGGTGGCCAGCCTCATGTCACAATATATGTACTGTTACAAAAGAAAAAGAGCGCCATATCATCTCGGGCCTAGGGTGTCTCTAAACGTAAATCCTCTATTAGGCTTGGTAGCTACGAAAAATAAGTTCGGCACACCAACATATACAGAATAACAGCAAATTACCTAACCGACATAAATTGTATAGATAATGTTAGATGAGGCGGTCGTATTAATATATTATCTATGAAAGAAGGTATGTATCTATTTTCAAACAACTATTCTATATATACCTTGAATGCAAAAACTTAATTTTACATTGCCAGGCTGACTTATGTAAATCTTAGAAATGATAGGTGAAGATAGTATCATGATCTAATCGGATAGAAAAGAATTTTTTTTTTCATTTCTTTTATATAAATAAAAGCTACACCCACCAAAAAACATCTTGTAAATGGATTAGATTAATGCAGTTGGAACCATTTTTAATGTTATCGTTCGAAAAAAGGGATTTACTTTAATAAATACAATGAAAGGTTTTGTGAACCAAATATGTGACCATTTGTGTATCTTAGATCTACTATAGAAACCGTATATCAAAATGTTTTCATTAGTTTCCCTGGTTACGAAATACTACTCCATCAATCAAATGACATCTATGAATGATATATGATTTAACATAGAAAATTTCTCAAATTTTTTAACAAATTTAAATAATTATTTATATTTGCAATTAAAAATAATTACTCATGAAATTTGATCATTATGCTAGTGGTTGTATTAGTAAAACAATTGTTAAAAGAAAATTAAAGGAATATTCTCTACGAACGAAATAGAGAAAAAGAAAAGTCTGGAGATGTTAAGTAAACTCAATCATTTTGCACAAGATACTCCTATCTGAGTGAATGTGGAAAAAGTTCAAGGTGACGGTTAGCAAACTTTAGAATGTACACTTTTAGTTGGGAACGTATCAAGGCCAATGGTGAAAAGATGTATGTGAGGAACTGAAGAGCACTTGTTGTAAGACTGACAATGCTGGGGTATTCAGACACAAGAGGTTCGTGAACGGGATAGTCATGTAACGAACTATATGAGATGTATACTGATGCATAGAAGTCGTTTTCTATAGTCATCACTCTTCGTGACCATTCGTATTTGGTGAAATATTTGCGAGGATTACTTAGGAATGATTGTTTAATTTGATTTTTGTCTTGTTATTATTTATATATTTTTTTTATTATTTAACATGAACTTGCAAAATTGTGTTTTTTGTTTAAAATTGATTTGTATTTAATAAATCCCATAATAATAACTATATGTCATAAAATATCTGTAACCAAATTGCAACGATTCCGATCACCTATGTTTCCTATTTGACTTCTGTACATTGTTTGAAAAAGAATGAATAAAGATTGAAAGAAATTTTACGAAAAAATTGAAATATCTTAATAAGTAAATGAAAATGCTAATGATTTATTAAATTTAAAAAAAAATATAAATCAATAATTAAAATCTATACTTTATCATAGAAAATATAATGTATTACTCAATCAGAAGATCAATTGATCCAGTTAATATATATAATAGTTTAAAAAAACTAAAAAAACACGCATGCATGCGTAGTTCGCGCACTAGCTCTATCTTTATTACTCTCATGCAAAGGATCCGTTCGGATGCGTTCTGCAGCCAACTTCAGAGAGTTACCTACAGACAAACAAACATACGAGTGAAGCTAATAAAAGCGTGTTAAAAAAAGTAGATCTACAACAACTTATATTTCTTTTCTACCACGATTAATATTATATGAATGTATGTGGGCTGTAATTTTCTATGACGTTACGTCATAAAAACCATTACATTACGTCATAAATATGAAATAAATTTAAGCATAAAAACGTTTCAAGAATCTGTATATGAGAGACCTTGAAATATTTTAATAATCATACATTCATCTAGAAGAATCTAAGAAATATTGAGAACGAGGTTATGACATTTTAAATGTCTGAAAGTAATATGTGATGGTATTTCATATCCATTTAATTATGACTAATTTGAAATATTAAAAATTATATTAAATACAAAATTGTCGTTTTACTGAAGGTCACAAATAACGTTTAAAATCAGGAAAAGTTTTTCACACTCAATATTATCGTTAGATTATTGGTCGAAATGAGTTTAGATTTTTGTTAATCTTAGCATCATCTAAAATAAGTTACGATGAACTATTTGCTTCTATTTAAAAAATATTTAAATATTATCCTTAAATTAAGTCTTCTAACTAACCTTTTCTATACTAAAAAAAGTTCTTACTCATAAACTTCATAGCGAAGTTTAATTAAGATATCTGAGGAAAACAAGGTTCAGGAGATCATTAGATATTCAAACCGTTTTAAAATTTGCATTTAGATTCATATTAACTTACTTTTAATGTTTTTTTTTTTTTTTAAATTCACTCCCCGGGCTAATAAACCACCGTAAATGTGCGTGGATCTTATTAGCCAAGTTCACTATATATGGATCATTGCCACAAATCGTATAGAAGCGTAAAACGTTTGGGTTGTAGTTCCATATTGAATAAAATGAAAAAAATGGTCTTACGGTAATGATTCCCAGATATTGGTGTTCGGCGCATTTATTTCCAAACATTATATTTTGAAATTGCACCCAGAGTATTTTCAAAATCAAAAAAATTGTACGAAGTGTTTTTCATTGTAAATAATCCAGAAAATATTATACATCGGTTCAACGTCGAAATTATTATGTATTCACGAGATAATCACCAGGATGGTTAATTCGTGGATACAGGTTTGGTCCTTAAAGCATATACTCAAGGGTAACATTTCAAAAACTTTAAAGAGGAAGTTGATGGAAACCTGTGTACTACCGGTGCTAGTATATGAATCTCAAGTTTCGATGCTAACTACAACTGATTATAAAACCTTCGCTATGGAAACGAGTACGAGAACAATCTATGCTAAGTTTCAGAAGTTCTCAAAAAAATTCCTTCAGTAAATATTAGAAACAAAACCAAAAGAAAGAATGTAGTCGAACATGTTAAACGGCAAAAATGGCAATGGAAACTGGCACTGGGTTACATGGACTCCCATTCCAAAAGACAGAGAAAGCGCCAAATTAAACGTTGTAGGTACGAAATCGATAAATGTGCAGGAGTTCAGTGGATGTAAAAGGCAACAACGAAATTGGAAGCAGTTAGGGGAGACCTTTGCCCAGCCAGTGAGGTGAATTAGGCTTATTATGCTAATCGAAATGCAAAAATTACGAGCGCACATATGTATTCACATACAGTCAAAATTCGGGATTCACAAAATCAGCCCAAAACTTTCCCACTAGGAAGTTAGGAAAAAATATTTTCTCAATTATCATTATAATTAATGATTTTTTTTTTTTTTCGTTTTTTATTTTCGTCACAAAGCTTGCAAAACAAACATTCAAATAATTTAAAACATATATATTAATATTTATTTACAAAATATTTTTTGATTACAAATATAAATTGTATTTCATGTATTTATTTATTATTTATGTATTTAAATAAATATTACAGATAATCAATAAAAAACACAAATAAAAAAAAAAAAAATAACTATACATTTTTCTAAAAAAATGTATAAAATTTCCCTGGCATGTTAAAAATTAAAAGCAAAATGTCAAAAAGGTTTATTCGATAACCGGTTCTGTAATATTTACAAATATTCAGTCCTACATGAAAATTTATATGGGTTATACTCGACTCACTTATGATAATTTTCAAATAAAATAGAATATGCACTATATAAAAATAATAATGTATGACACAAACATTGCATATAAATATTTTTATGTATGTTTATATAAAATTGTAATATTCTATATTGGTATATTTTAACATAGTTTATCGTATACCAAGATATGTTAAAAACAATCTGTATATGTATGTTTTCAAGTTTTTAAGACTCCCTACCATAAGGTCTTAAGTCCATTTTCTTACCTTTGATTATAGTAAATAAATGATGAATCCTTGTAACATATGAGATCTTATAAATAGTTTATAAATAATAATATATAACTATTATACATACTCACCAATATAATCTAGATTTGGTTGTGCCATTTTTGATATCCTAGATGACCACGGTTGACACGGTACCGGTTCAACTCCATCAATATCACTGACACGTTCTGTTTGTGAACATAACAAAAATATTATTAAAAAAAAAATGTCCACCATACTTTTATAGTGTTTATAGAAGGATTATTTCGAAAATATATAATAGATTGGAAGAAATATTTTCTACATCCATATAACATTTAATTAAATGTCAACATCAAAGCGAAAATGCTTATGGGGCAAAAATAGATTTTTATAAATATTTCTACAGGTTGATGCTGAAATTAGAAGGAGGTTTCATTTTATATTAAATTATTGACCTTAGTTGTAGACTTAAAATCGTGAAATGAGCAAGCAAAACAAAATTTTAATGTCTTTGATTAATTTGTCTATAGAATTCGAGCTAATTAAATCTCATGCCTTGTGTCTCATTAAATTTTGTTTTTAGTTTTCCAGAAGGCTATGGTGTTTATGATTTGTCATGCATATTTACATTCCTAACTTAAATATGTTAATTACATGAGTTCATTTAGATTTTTTTGATAACGAAGGTCAAAGTATATATATGCGTTTTTTTATATTTGTAATTTTCAAGATTTTTCATAGGATCAAAAAGTATTCTTATTCGATTTAGTCCAAACAACAGCTCCGAATGACGATTAAATTTTTTATTAGCGGATTCTTAAATTTGCATTGAATATTTTTCATTTGTAACTTTTCTGCTAGTTTAAATTCGTAAAGATTTTGTCAGCTGACTGAATATCATTTTTTCATCATTTCCCCCCACCGCTAAGCTTCGTTGTGCTTGGACAACTTAGTTCACAGTTTTCAAGTAAAAATGCTCGATTAATAATATCATAACATTTTGTGTCGTATCTTTCTGAGAAATTGTTGAAATTCTTATACAGGTTTAGATGAATACTTAACAGTACTTAACACACAGAGCAGTACTTTATATTGGTGAAATATCCGTATCATATTTGGTATAGATAATATACAATATTTTTATGAACCTTTCTCGAATTATTTATGTTGTAGAAAGTAGAAACAAGATCATTTCATAAGAGCAGAAAAAATTTTTTTTAATAGTATATTGAAACAATCAGGTTTTATTTCGTAAACATTCTTAATAAAAATCTTCAGATACATTTAAAAGATAACATTTTTAATAAATTATAAAAAAAAAAAAATTCCGTCGTTTATTTCTGGTGAAATTGTTGACGTAATCGCAGATAACTACGCAATGACGACTCAAGTGACATTTATTACGTAATCTGTTCAAATATAACAAAATATTTGTTTTGTTTTGTATTGTTTTTCATATGCTTTCGTAAATTGTTTCGATTTGTCACAATTATCAAAGTCTGCTCGTTAACACATATTTGACCAAACATAGTAAAATGACCTCTAAAATCCGAGAGCTTTAATTTTCGAGGCGAAATTTTGATTTTTTTTTAATTTCTTGTCCCTGTCACTCCTAGGAGTAGTTTTAAAGGGATTGAAAGTATCCTCGGTTGCTTTTAAACTTTGTTTTCACCATCAGTGCCTTGAAAACCCCTGAGAAACGATTTTATAGGTGAGATTTTGAATGAAAATATGGTTTATCTCTGTCACCTCTACGGGGTTTTATTAGAGTTGTAACCAACATCAGTTGTTTTTCATGATTGTTACAACTTGAGGTGGAAAAACTACTCGTATTTTTCCAATCTTCATAGGGACGCAGAAATTTATGTTGATGAATGGTTTCTGAAGGCTTAAGGGACGTGTATAAATAAATAAGCAATCGGAGTTTATTAACGACTTTTCTACATCCTCCGGAAATAGTTCTTTTAGTCCTTCCTTTAGGAAAATTCTTAAAAAATTCAAATTTTTCGCTAGGCAAGGTAGGAAGAGGGTTTTTTTTTTTAAAATCGACGTGAAATTGTATACTCAGGGCAAATATGTTTACCTTTTGAATATCCACTTGTATGTGAAATCAAGCAATATGCGGCTTTTATTTCATCTTCTAGTGAAGTCTATCATTCTCAGCTACTAATAACATTTAGATAATATCTAAGTTTGTTTATGCAAGTTTTTTAGAAATTCAGTCTTTTTGCTGTTATCTTCTTCATTTATTTTATACATTCATTTCTCGTAAACTATTAGATGGTTTTGTATAGCCCTCGTATAATAAATAACAAATATATACGTAGCACGTATATATTATCATTAACGTCATAATTGTAAAACAAAAACAATATGATAAATTTATTAATAAAAAAAATATATATATAATATGAAGAAATGAAAATTGATGCGTGGGGAATAAAATACATCCAATCATTTTATTAATATTATGATGACGTCAATATATTTAGAGTGAAGTACCTACATAAAAATCTGTATAATATAGGTAAAAATACGTTTGCTATATTTCACAAAAAAGAACTTTGCATTTTCTTATATATACGTAGCACGTATATATATATATATATATATATATATATATATATATATATATATATATATATATATATATATATATATATATATATATATATATATATATATATATATATATAACATATTTATACTTAAAATATAATTGTTTAATGTTTACTAATTATATTGAATGTTGTACGATATATTTTCCATGTTTTTTTTTAAAGTTTTATTTCCTATGAAAACATATACTTAGTAGGGTATAATATGCGTTTTATAACGTTCTAGAACTCGATTTATGGCGAAACTGATACATATCATTATTAAATTTTATAATGCTTACTATTTTTGATGGTATAAGGGCCGGCACACCGTAATATTTTCTGATCAGAAAATCTGATGGTCAACGCACACTATCGGACAGTCTTATATCATAAGCAATTTTTATATCGAAATCTGACGATACTTCAGACCAATATCTTAAGCAAGCGTATATCATCTGGTTATTTCTGTGAGCGAAGTCTAATATAAAATACATGCTAAGAGTTACATCAGATTTTCTGATTAGAAAATCTTATGGTTTGGGCTGGCCCTTAGAATTACTAATCTAAGTTATGTATCATATCCGCTTTAGCCAAATTAAATTGAAAAATTTTTCCGGAATTTCCACTTTTTAAATCATTCAATAATATGATTCCAATCTTTTTACAAAAAGCCCGCTCTACTCAAAAATTGTAAATTATATTGTTAATTTTTAAACTGTAAAGGTAATAAAAATGTATGGCTACTTAAAAAACTGGTAAAGATAAACTGGTTTATGTTTATTATTTTTTTACGTACCTGTAAATTCTAATCCTGCTAATTTCCATGTACCTTTCTTAGTGACAAGAATACTACTTGGACATACATTTCGATGTAATACATGACCAGAATAATGCAAAAATGATAAGGCTTCTGTAATCTGAAAAAGACAAGATTATAAATTAATAATTGTTATACGAGTTATGCCGAATACTACTTAATAACTACTACTACTTATATTATATTTCCATATCAATAAATTTAATATATTGATTATCAAATGAAATTTAATATATTTTACAAGATATTCTAATAATGTTTTGATTTGTTGATAAAACCTAATTTATAAAATATTGTATTTAATAAGATTATTTATTTTGATATAAATGTGGTAGGCCGCCTTATCGAATATACTCTATGTTATTTTATGTGTTTACTATTCGCATCCTTCGTTTTCAGGAGTTTATATGATTGCTATAGAAACAGTACTCTTTTTATCAATGAAATGTTATAAAAGTCTATACATATCAAATTGTATTATATTGAAAATTTGTCACTATTTGTATAACCTTATATTACTAATGTTATTTCTCCTACTTGAAATTGTACAACTGTTAACTCAACAAATACAATTAATTATTATTCTGGATAAATTTGTTATAATTTTTATTTGATGTTTGGTATACAACTTTAATTCAAACTTTATTGTTTATTAAGTTGTGTACTGTGAATAATAGATGGAAGGGACTTCTTAATAGATTAATGCACCACGAGTAGCTAAAATTTGTATAAAACTTCAAGCAATTACAATTATTTGTTCAATTGTTAGCATGTATTATAAATTGCATAATAAATGTCAATTAAAAATTATGAAATAATTACAAATAATTACTAATTATTGGGTTGAAAATATGATACAATGATCGAATAAATTACATGAGTACTTAATTTTTATTTGCAAATTAAAAAAATTTATAATTTAATAAATTTCAAGAAATTTCCTATATAAAGCATATACCATTCACAGACTTTATATCATTTGATTGATAAAGTAGCTTTCGTAACCATAGAGACAAAAGAAAACAATTTGATGCACGGTACCCATTAGCGTTTCGATCGATTGAATTGTCCTTTCCATATTATACCGTAATACATAAAGTGGATACTGTATTTAAAATAGTTTATTCAATAAACACTTCAAAAAATAGAAATAATTGAAATGAATAATAATTGAAAGTTGTGTGTGATCAAATCAATACAAAATTGTTACGAACTGCAAAAATGTTGCAATTCATTCAAAATATTGGACCTTTTCAGTTTTTTGATTACAAATATCCACAGATATATTCAAGATACAAAATATACGAGTAAAATAAAATTAAAAAAACCATTTCTTAAAATGAAAAGATGTATGGGATAATAATATACAAAACAAAAGTAACAAAGAAAAATTTATTAAAATTTAGTTAAATGGTACCAAATTTTATTTTACGTATCCATTGAAATAAATTTTTTCAAATGACTAAAAAATTCAAGAAGATGAAAAATAATGATGGGAGTGGCTTCTGTTATAGATGTGTATGTCTCAAAAACGTAGTTTAAACGTCACTTCTATTATTATTCAAATAATTATTTATTGTTAAAAAATTACTAAATTAATTGTTACATTTTCGTAATAAAAATTAATTTTGAGTTTACCACGATAAAATTTCAGTAATTAATTTTTAATTATTTCTAAAATAAATATTCTTTTAAAATGCAATTCATGTTTCTCGGGAAATGGATTCAGTAAAAACAATTATCAAAAATAAAATTCTATTAGGTTTGATCTTTTTATCTAAAAAAAAAAAACTTATTACTCATACAGTATATGATTCAAAGTTTATCGACCAATAGCTAAATTCGTCTTTTGCGAGCAATCCGATATTACAAAATTATTAATATACATATTTCAAAATGGGTAATCATTAAAGTGGAAATATTTGTTGAATGCTAAATTTAATTCAATAAATACTATTATTCTATTAATATACCCGTATTAAAATGTATATATATATATATATATATATATATATATATATATATATATATATATATATATATATATATATATATATATATATATATATATATATATATATATATATATATATATATATTTAATCGTAAATATTGAATTGGAAATTTAAAAAAAATTTCATTTATATAAAAACCATTGATTGTTTAAATACCTCATTCATAAGTATAATTTTTAAATATTTTTATTCAAATACCAATTTCAATAAGAAATGATGTTTTTGTTATAAAAATAATATAAAAACCCCACTAAGGTAAACAGCAAATCTTGTTACCGAGAGACTTCAATCATCGTGTATATATAATAACTGCAACTAAACGAATTATTAATCACCGATAACAATGAATTATATCCAGTCCTATGCTCATCTTGCCCAATTCCTACGATAGTTCAAATATTCAGTGTTCAAAAGTGGAACAAAGGAGTTAAAAATTATACTACACGTATAAGCTTATTTCAGAGAAATTTTGTGGATAAACGGAACTCGGTGCTGAAATTATAAACATATCTATGTATAATTAATTAAAAAATTGCTAATGCAGTGGAAAATGCAAAAGTCCAACACAACTATACTATGAAACCATTTTTTAAATTTTAAAATTTGGGTTTCGTTGCAAAGATTAATAGTTAACGGATGAGTTTAGAAAATGAAAATTATAAATATTACATATCTAAGAAATTATCGAATCTTCAATATAGAATATTGTCGTTCATATGATATTCAGTATTTTAGAAATTAAAAATTTTCCAACTTAACCATCTTCATTCTAGTTCAACTCGCACTTGACAAATTTTTTAAATATTACAGATTACACAATATTTCGTTTACGAAATTTAAATAGATTTTATTTATAGAATAATTTTTATTATTAAAAGATTATTTTATAATGAATTAACAATTTGTATGAATGTTTTAGCATATATTTAATTTGAATAAACTGATTTAAATGCAAGTTTTGAATAATCATTATTTTAACATAAAAAGCTTTAAACCATTGAATAAATTAATTTTTGTTCATATAATCTATGTTATTAATGTGTTATTCAAAAAGCAGCAATACAAATGTCAAATTTATTTCTGTGCGTAAATAATCAATGTACAAGGTGTATGGTTGTTTATATCTTACAAACATTCAAAGTGAAAATGTATTTACGTATAGATATATTATCGAAAAAAAAGTCAATGAAAATGAACAATGATTAATTTTTACGTTTTTCTATATCATCACCTTTGAAATTTTCATCCATTGCATTACTTATATGTTTGGTAATAAAAATTAAGCAATATCTTACAAGAATAAGTTATTTGTATTTATCTTGCATTGCAGTAAATCTGAAACTACCAATACTTAAAACATTTAAAAAGTTTTAAAATTTTTAAACGATTTTCTATGAATAATTTAGAAAACCTTACAATTTTATCGAAAGCTGTGTAGGTAAAAAAAAGAAGCTTGTAAAGACATAATACCAAATATGTTTTTTTACATTTCTGTGGATACAATATCAATCGAATTCTGGCTCCTTAAAAGTGCTGATTGAAAATTAAGTAAACCCATTTATTGTTGAATAACATACAATAATTGGGAGAGACCTCATCGAATCAAAAAATACTTAAAAACATTAATGATTTTATGTTGAAGTCATTAGGTCAAAAACGAATGGACTTATAATGAAAATAAAACTGTTTATCTACTCTATTTAATCGTCAGTATTGTAATCACTGGCGTTTCTTAAAATAATAAATTTAATGTAATGAATGAATGTACAACAATATATTTTATCAAAGTATCAATAATATATTTCAGAATGTACGTTCACTGGATCTATTAAAAATTATTTTTTAAAAATCTATTCAAATAATTTTTTTCAAAATTTTTATGTTCGATTTTGGGCTAATGTTAATTTTAATTATTTAAAACATTCAATTTTACTCGAACTGAACATCGCCTGTAATGAACTAATATTCAATTAATATTGCATTTACAGACATCAAATACAAAGCGTTCTCCATGTTTAGCTATTATTTTTTGTCACTGTTTTTGATATAATATAGGTTTACGGTCAATGCGTGAAAAATCTTTCAAAGCAATTTTTTTTGTTAAATTGACATTTTCATTCTCAGATGGGTAAGTATTCGAATAACGTGGGGGCAAGGAAGGTTGCACACAAAGAAATGGGTAAGGATTTTAATATTGGAGTTCTAAAACATAGTTCAAAATATATCAATACACATTCACTGTATCAAAATATTTATCTTTACATATTTTAAGCTATAAAAAAACTGCACTCATGGTAGCGTTTAAAAAGCATTGCTTTGTGAAGTATGCCATCTATTTTTGTTTTGTTTTATTATTTTTTTTTTTTTACAATCCATATCCATAACCGTGGAATTCGCAAGAATAAAAAATATCTGTTTCTTCTGCATTCGGATCCATCTTTTGCATTTTTTAGTTTCATTACGTATAAGAATTTATAACTAAATAAAGCAATGAAATACTGTTAAATCCCCTTAAATGAGTTTTTATTTTAAAAAATTACATTTTTGGTAAAAATTTAACATTTTTACCCTTATTGCAGTGATTCTAAGTGATAATTCTTATAGCTGACTATCTTATAATAAAGTTCAAATTAGGAATTATACTATCTAATTTGAAATTTATTTTTCAAATTCATTGTTACTCAAGTCAAATAATACTACTAAGTGATATTACAAATCACAAACAATAAAGAATCACATTTTAAGGAAATTCAATGAATCTCCATTTTTAACGATGCGACACATGCCTGATAGTCAATATTTGGATCAAATGACATCCTTCGTTTCTATATAATCTTCTGGACTGTATGTTATTCGTATAACAATATATTAATCGAATACTTAATATAAGCTATAATGCATAATAATATTCATGAAGTTTTAACAATACAATCCATAACAACTAATTGAAGTGGATACACAGAAATACACTTTTTAGTTGTTTTTTATGTGTACAAATAAATATAACTTGATAATACTTCCTCCCTCATTTGTGAAAAAGTGATAGCATGAAAGATTTATGATCTATGCAACTGGTTAAATAGGATCAAGAAGAAAAACTAATAAAGTTTATGTTTACTTTTACTTGAATGTTATAAAAATCACCATAAAACAAAAAAACGGTAAACAATTTGAATTCTATATAGAAGACTATTCATTATTATATACACTCAAATATATACAGCATGATTATTTAAAATTTAAGTACATGCTGAAATTTAGTATTTTGGAATTTTCAACTGTCCAAATTATTGGTATCAAATAAAAAAAAAAAAGTGAAGATAACAAGTAAAAATATTAATTATTTAGATACTCGTATATGGTTTAGTATCAATGATGGAACTATTTTTAATCATAAGAATTCATAAAATACTTTAAATACCCAGTCTATACAGTTAATATAATAATGTTTTTTTAATTATAAATGATTAATTATAACGTGTTTACCTAAATTTTAACTCAAAAAGTGGAGAATCTAAACAGCATTGAAAAAATTTTTTTATTTGAAGTATTTTCTTTTATGAGTCACAAATTGTGTAATGGATCCATAGAACTTGGTGGATAAATTTCGCTCAATTCGGAACTTTCAATCATTTCTTAGGTCAAAAATACTCCAATTTCAGCTCGCTATCTTTTCGTTTTTGTGCAATCTTGATGAATTACATAAGGGAAATTCTATGAATAATAATATTTTATAATTAAAATATCATCTATTATCTATGTAAAACACTAAAAATTTTCTAATCAAGTTTGATTCTTAAATATATGGTTTAACAGTATAAATGTCGGTGACATGCACAACACATTCTGAGAATAGGAAAAAACACCATAACTATTAACCATATCTCGTATATAAATTATTGACGCCTTTGCAAATACTTATATACAATACATGTATTACAATTCATGAAGGTTGGATATGATGCCTAAAGGCTTCTCTTCATACTTACCCCGTAACAAACATTGAATAACCTTCAATCTGATTCTATCACACGTTAAATCCTATAGATACTTCTATTTCAAAATGATATATAAATTATTTCGATAAATTTCGATTCATATAAAGAGTTTTCTATTCATAATAGAACATGTAGTTTCATATATTTATTCTATTGCAAAATGATTGAATTTAAAATATTAAATAAATGTATTATGTTAATATTAAATTGATATATACATAATTTATTTGATCAAAAATACTTTAAAAAAAAAATGATTTTTTTTAAATGGAATACAATACAATATCAGTAGAATAATTTGAAATAAAGTTGAAATACTTTTAATCTATAGTAGAGTCTTTTGATTAAGCAAGTGTCGGTGTTCGTTCATTTCCTTTATAAAAATTAAATTTCCCAGCAAAGTATGTTTAAATCAGATTAAAACTACGTAAAATATTCAGTTGATAAGTTTCGAAAAATGATCACTCTGTATATTTGAATTTACGCGTGGGTTTAACAAAATGACAATATCGTTAGGTTTGGGTTACTATTTCAGTATTATCTTTTTTTATTAAAATCTGCCTTTCTCTTCTTATATAGGTTTAAAGTAAGTTTCACATAAGCACGTGACACGAATAGAAACTTTTCGTTATAAACATAAAGAATTTATGTAGTTTGATAGTTTCTAAATTATACGTTTTTTTATTGTAATTTACTTTCTATATATTTAAAATAAACTTCAGAGTGCCTAAAAACTGTACAATACATTTCTTTACACTCGACAACAAAAGTAGATTGATTTTGAATGTTCAAAATGTTTCCGGTGTACATTAGCATATCATTTATAAATTCTAAACCAAAAATTTGTTTATGGCTTAATTATAGGTTGGTTAAATAACTAACTTTTTCCCCAACGAAAATTTTATATTTTAAGTGTTTGTTAAAATATGCTTGCAAGACTCATAGGATACTACTTTATCGTTGTTGTAGGGTCACCCCGTAATTCCGATGGCCGTACGGGTGAGATGGTCAGACCAATTATTTTCGGAACCAATACATTAATTGTAATATTTTGAGCTTAGTTGACTTCTAGCTACTATGAGGCACATTAGATAAAATTTGAATAGTTTAAAATATTTTGTGACAAGTGAATATTTTGTAACTCCCACTCTCTTTTTCAAATTTGCCATATTGATTATAATCTTATAATATATAGCATTTGTCTCTCGGACCATAATAACGAATCGATTGACACTCGGCAAAAAATGGATTCAGTAGTGTAGCTGCTACGTGGAATATTAGTTTAGCCGTACATTCTATCATGCATACGTCCATACTGCAAAAATCATGACTCTTCTTTTTGACTTTTCCGTAGTCAGATGATGAAAAATAAAACTGGATAATTTTTTCGTAGTATATTTTACCAATTCTTTATTTAAAAGATAACGTATGTGAACACATTTTCCAATGTTCAGATACTATAACAGTAAAATTATATTTACCCGAACACGGGTAATTAATCTTTTCCTTTAACAAACCTTTTAAGTTTTGAACTTATAAATAAATTATCGAATTTATAACATTTTCTAATTTTTACTGGCATCCTATAACCTACAAAAAAAAGTTTATCGATATAATCAATCAAAAAAGTTTTTTTTGTAATTGTTCTTAACAACTCATTAAGTTTTTCCTCCATAAAATATTATATATAAAGATTTCACGTTTTTTTTGTGTAATAAAATTCATGAAAATAATTTGTGTTGTATATAGTTCGAATTTATTCTGTAGCTTCTTTTGGAAATTTAATTTCTTCCTGTCGTAGCGATATAGTGTTATATACAAATAACACAAAACAGGATATATATAAATATGATTAAGAAAAAATGCAAGGACGCTATTGACTTCCATATTTATTGCTTTTATAAAATTTGACAATGCCTGATTATGAGAAGTGATAGGTGTATATAATTTTTCAAAACCAAAGAATACAAACACCTGTAGAAGCTTATGTAATCGAAAAAATGTGGTACTTACCCTTACCAATAGTTAGCTATATCTATTCAATGCTGGTATTTAATGTGATAAATAGCAGCGATCAAGAGATGTTGGTAAATTATGGGAATCTTTAATATTTGATGGAATGCATGCAAAAAAAATTAGAACTACCTACGTAATTTACAATTGATTTTTAAAATCGATAAGCGTGTGTGAATTCCATCGATACAAGAAAAAACACATATATAGATTTAACATTGAATACACAAAAATTGGACTTATGAGCTATATTTCGACTTCTATGGGCGTTTGTATACTTTGACGAAGGAAAGTTATAGTTTACAAGAAATCGAAAATAAAATTCCAGGTTTAACCCTACAACCGAATAGGTCTTTGGGAAACTTCTGTAAATAATTTCTTTGTGACCCACTGCATTTCAAAGTCGGCGCCAGTCATATTTTTAGTTAAAAAATTGATTTGTTTGCGACGAATGAAAAAGCTAATTGAAAGATAATTGGTCACAAACAAATATTTATTTGAGTTTTTAATTTAAAATTATTCTTTTTTTTAAAGGTACTTATTTGTTTTTGAAAAATTTGTTAGTGTAAACACAAGCGAATTTTGGTGTGTCCGATTTTCAGATTCTACGACTTTTTTACAGCTTATATTTAATATTTCTACAATTAATATACGCATGCTTATATAAGAAAAAAATGTTGATGTTTTACATTTAAGTGTCAACCACGAAAACTTTTCATGTGGGTGAAATTTAAATCACAAAAAATTGTTCTTGCACCATATCTCTATCTTTAGGCCTGAATGTTTTCGTCAAATTAAACCACTTTGAAGCTGTAGGTACTGAATACAACGCAAAAAGATATTTATATAATATATATAAAATAATAAAAATTTTTTTACATACATAAGGATGCTACTTTTTTGAAGTCAGTTAAAAAGTATTAATATTTTATTTAAAATCATTGAAAATATCTCAGTTCACTTTAGTCCTTGATATTCAATAAACATGCACAAATTATCTCACTGGAAACAAGTTACATTGTTGCTTGTGTATAGAAGTTAAAAACTTTTGAAAATATCAACGTTAAGAATATTTCACGGTAATATTATTACTATGGAACATATTTCTATATCAACCAACAACATATTTCTAAATTCGCTCGTTTGTAAGTAATAAATATGTCATATGGTTGATACTTGATATTACCAGTTACTTTATAATGTATTTTTCATTTATTTCCTGTTATAATATTATAAGTTAGAATATATATTATTAGTTGTATGAAGTGAAGCACGTCTTATACTTCTTCTATAGGTACACCTAATGTATCTTCTACTGGGTAGTGGAAATAATGAAGAAATGCGAAGTAGATATAATAGCCCAGTTAATAAGTCGCAGAATGTGGAAAACTGATGGAACTGCTTCGTTTTATAAAATTCTTGTTTATACGTGTTTCTTAGACGTTTAGGAACATTCTACACCACTAACCTTAGCCTCACTTTGAAAATTGAGAAATTTAGAGTAGTTTCTCATCCTAAATATTAAGAGTGTTAAAAAAAATTTTTTTTTAAATACCAAGATAATCGTCTCTAGGAAGTTTTCGGTGATCACGAACCCGAGGTAAAATAGTAGTTGGGGATAGTTTCAACTCCATTGAAATGACATAAAACAAATTTTAAATTCAAAATTTATCCTCGGAAATTGTCTTTAAAGGGTTTTTGGGGATACTTATCACAAAGCCTAGATTTGAAAGTGACTGCGAATAATTTCAACCTCATTAAAACCAACCTTATAACAAAGATAAGAAATTTTTTTCAAATTGCAAATGTCTCCCCGAGATTTTTACGGTCGCTGCCCACGAATCACTATAACTATTTGGGTTGGTCAAACTACCCTAATTTTCTCAATTTTCAAAGTGAGACAAATGGCAGCTGTGAAGAATGAATGTTCCTGAAGAATTTTTAAAATCATAGTTGTTCCACCAGTTTTTCACATTTCAATGTTTTTTCCAGCTTATTTACTGTGTTATAAAACAAGAAAAAATTTAAATCCAAAGTAAATTTTTAGCCAATGTATATGCATATTGGTATCTGTATTTAAAAATGCAACGCTGGTTGTGATGTCATTATACCATGCATATCAATCAGAGTCGGGGTAAAAGCATTTACTCATTAAGCGACTCCTTAATCAAAAAAAGAGATTATCAATTGAGTGTCTACGAATGTAATGTTATTGGAATTGTACGTTATTCCTAAATGTTAGTCTATATGACCTTCTAAACAGTATAGTAGTCTAGTATTCTAGATTTTATTAATGTATATTTATACATATATATACCTATGTATGTATGTACCTTTTATGAAATATGTTTCAACTCGAGGAACGGTGCAAGTTTCATCAAAAAAGGTTTGATAGTTTTCAACACATGAATGATTTTCAGTCGACGCATTCTAGAAGTACATATATTAGCCCATGTTTTTGAAGTCGGTTATAAATTATTAAATTCATTTTTTAAAATCAATTTAGAAAAAATAATAAGATAATTATAATTCAAGAATAGTTTGATATCGACTTATTACATTCGAAATTGAAAACAGCCGAACTATTCTATATAAATACAGAGCAGATTGTTGGAAGTACCCCCGAAATAATACCACAAACAATACGTTGATAATGACAATTTAATGATCTTTCACTAATAGTTAATAAACATCTATTTCCTACAGATATAAATAAATAAGTGTATCTTTTAGGAAGATATTCTATGAAATAATATACCTTACCTAGGAATACAGGTGTTATTTAAATCGGATAACTATAAATAGACCGTACCTACGTATATAGGGGTTATGTAACGTATGTAGGGGTAATATAATCTGATCATTTCATACACTAGAATTTGATTTACCTTTTGAATCCTTCTGAACGGTAGATTTACCTATTACATTTATACTGTTGCAGAATAGGAATGATTCATGGCATCTTGAATCAATTTTTAGCGGATATCTTCAACCAATTGAGCTGAAATTGTGTTTTCACGTTGAGTTTTGATGACAATGCATTGTAACCAGTGTGATGCGATATTAAAACAAACAAGGCGGCACGCCCAAGATGGCAGACAAGTTATTTTTAATAAACTCCTACAATTTGGGTATCAAATTGAAGGGCTTGCTGGGAGAAAGTTGAAATATAAAGTAAAATCACTCTAAATCCAATACGACGGAATACATTTTTTATGCTTGCCAACAATATGGCTATCAAGTGAAACGGTTTACTGAGAATACAAATACGACATTTAAAAAATAGAGTTTTGAATTATCCAGCGATAACTAAAAAGCAAAAAAATAAATTAAATGTAATAAACCTTTTTTAAAATATGGTTTTATTTAAATGCTCTGAAAAAATAAAAATAGACCTTAAAACATTTATTATCAACTTATATAAACTTTTATTATAACCTCATAACACAATGTATATGCATAAAAGCTTGTCGCGTTTACTTGTGTATAAAATAGCTTGTTGTGATTCATTTTAACTATTACAAATTGCCAAACTAAGTAAATACCAGTAATTAAATCTCTCGAGAAGCCTTTAAATCAGATAAGTTGTGTAATAACGTTGATAGTAAAAGTTTTTTTCTATTTAGAGCATCTGAAGCTTGTTTTTAAAAAGGCTTTTAACTTTTAATTTATTATCATTCGACGTTTATCACATTTGAAACTAGCATGACCAATGAACCAACCAAGCTATTGTGTGTTTTAGGGTCAAGAAATTAATATTTAAAGTATTTTTTCAAGTGAAATTTTTGGCATATTAATTATACAAACAAAATTAGTCATTCTATAATATACAGTCGTATAAACCATAAAAATTTCACCTCTTTCTTTGAACATTCTTAAATTTTCAATTTTTATTTATATTAAATAGCTAGACGACACTGTTTTCGGATGAAGTGTAATTTTTCAACACCCAATTTTGAGCAAATTTAAATTCTTTTGAATACTTTGTGCTCTACTAGCTTGACGGATATATATTATTACAGTAGTAGATGATTCTTCGATTTGTAGTAAATAAGTACTTAGATGATAGGTAGTTTGTGCTGGATTTATCGTATCGTATGAAGAACTGTCCATTCTAACTTTGTATAATGAGAAAATGATAAAGTACCATAAATATATTTGTAAGTACCTATATATGTAGTTACATAATATAAAAGTAATTAATCACTGTAGGATGTGATGTACGATCTGTTTTATCATTAGGATGATCTTATGACACCTTTTCATAAAGAAATATCAAAACTTATTGTCATGTATAAATTTAATTGGGTATTGATAACTTTTGTTGTCAAAAGTATAATGAGGGTATGAAATTTGTATCGGCACCGTGCATACAATATGCAAGGACAAACTCAATCGATTGAGGTGACGCGAGTGTTCAAATGCATAAAATACAACATTCGTTTAATTTTTAAACATTATATAAATCCTATTAAAATTGGAAATTGTAGGTGTTGTTAATTTTAAAATTATTGGAAGAAATAAATGTAAATTTTAAGTTTTCTACCGGAAGTTTTGTGCATTTTAGTAAAATAGCTAGTAAAATAAAAGCTACTTAATAATTAATGATATTTAACATATATCGGTGTAACTAAATCACATTATTTATCAAAACATATTTTTTGACTTGTTGAAAGCGACAATTAAACATTTCAAGGTAACAAGATATATCAGAGCACCGATTATATTAAACGATATTTACGTTTAAGTTTAAAAAAAAAAGAATAAATCTACAACTTTAAACACTTGTTATTACAATAATATTATAAAATTTATGTAATTCATCTCTGTAATAAATTATTTAATAACACATGCAAGTAAGTGGTTCATATCTAACAATAAGTATTTATACTAATTCACATACTTGCATTTTTTGAGCAATTTTTGTTATTATTCGTAATTATGCTTTTTATACAAAAATTAAAATAATATCAAAAAAAGTTGTGAATTCATTTAATAGTTTTTATTCTTTAATATTTTCAATGTGATAATGTAACCATTTTACATTGCAAAGCGCATGAAAAGTTATTACCTACAGATGCCGTTTCGTACTGCACGGTGCCGATAGCTTACAAATGGAACAAAGTCAATAAAAGTTAATCGTCTTTTAACTAATAAATAATTTTATACACTTTATATAATCTCAAATTGTCTGAGCTCTGAAGAAGCCTGTAACAGACTCGTAATATCAAACAAAATTGCATAATTTACCAGTGAATGTATAAAACTTTTATTCCGCTTAGAAATACACACACTTGTTTTAAAAATGAAAATAAAATGTACAAGGAAATCTAATTAAGCAATTTTAAATCTTATCTTCTAGACAGTTTTTTCCTTCGTTCTTAATTAAAAAAATTTTATCTTCGAATTATATGCTTTTATGTTGTTGAAAGACTTTAATGTAAGAAACTAAAAGGTATAATCATCAAAATATTATGGAAGCGCAAGAAATATGAACATTTAATGAATTTAATTTAATTTACTAAAAAAAAAAAATCAATTAAGTTTTAAAGTTTGTAAGTTAACGATTGGTTTTCAATCCACTTCATAGTTTTAGTACTTTATAGTTTTATACATTTCAACAATAAATTAACACCTCGGCATAAAAATCTTACAAACTCCCAAAGTTTGATATATCGGCGACAGCTAAGAGAGATGAGGCCATTCTTAACAATTAAATGTTTTTTTTTTTAGTAAAATGTTTTCACAATTTTTAATGTGATTTCTGATCCCTCATAAATATGATTAAATAAAAAAATTGATATTACCATTTTATATAGCTGTATTTTAACAGATGCTTCCAAAGTTTCCAAAAAATAATTAAATTGAGAAAATTGCATCAAAGTTAAATCAAAGATATTTTTCAGTGGATGGCTCTCGCTTGAAGTGTTGAATTTTTTTTATTGAAAATCGTCATTTTTTATTTTAGATTTGCATTTTGTATGAATATTTAAGCAAAAAAAATTTAAGAAATGAAATTAATTACCTGTAGTATTCCATACTTCAATTCAATATCCAAAAAATTATACTCTTTCGCATGTGTTGGTTTTGGTGTTGGTGCTTGTTGTGATGCTCCAGTTGAAGGTGCACCACCTGGTCCAATACCCGCTGACTCTTGATATGCCAATATATTTGCTAAACTAGCTAAAACTGGTTCTGTGACAAATGCTAATGTATCTGAACATTCTTCTATTGGATGTAATATATGTAACATTTTTGGATGTCGAAAACGTTCTAATTGCCGTACACTACCGCGTAATATTTCTGTCACTGTTTCTTTTCGTTTTGGTTTATGTAATTTTTCAGCTGAACGTTTTTCAAATAAAAATACTGAACATTCCTGTAAATAATAAAAACAAGAAATTATTCTTAATGAAAAAATAAAATTTTTTTCTTACAATTTAATTTTAATTTTAACTACCTAATGTTTTGGATTTGTATGTTTCAAAAAGTATAAACATCCTGAATTATGTTACGAGCTACTTATGTGTAGGTAATACAATCAATTCATACAAGAAGCAGAGCATTCATACAATTAAATCGTTAATATTTTGTAAAAGCAACGAAGTTTCGAACATGTGGTTCTCCTAATACCGATTCCTCAAATTTATCTACAAAAAATTTTTTTTAATCTTTCAGTAAACGAGTTAATCTTTTAGTGGAAAATCTAGCATCGTCTTGCACACGTATACGAAAATTTTTGTGAAAATGTTTAGTGTAGCGAAATATATTTACATTTTTTTTTTTAAATTTTTTCAAGTTTCGTTATAATGGACAAATTTTCAAGTTTTGCTTATTAACATCGTTTGCAATTTTTGGGATATTTGTTAATTTATTTATTTAAAATAACTGAAGTATTATGCCATAAAATAAAATTTCAAGTGAACCAACAAAAAATACCTAATATATTTAATTAATATATTTATGAAAAATTACTAAATAATCAATGTTGCGGAACTCAGGTGTTCCTTAAATTGTATTGTTTATTTTTATCATATTTTAAGTGTAACATGGTATCGATGGTTTTGCGTTTGTTTACTTTCCTTTTTTCATATATTTATTTATACACTTGAACGATCCATCGTTTATGTTTGTCGCCAATAATACGATGGTTAGCATATTATACAAGTTTATTGATAAGCATAAAAACTAAGCCATGAAATATACATGAGCGTAACATTGTTTAGTTGAGAATTAATGGGGCAGTTGAAGATAAAATTAGAAATTATAATAGTTATTATTTTCAAATTTATGTAACATGTTCGAAAACCATACTGTGGAATAATATTTAAAATAGGTGCAAGTCACATTTTCTTTGTTAACGTCAATCTTAATCTTTTGGAATACTTGGATGGGTGAACAGTCAGTAGATGAGTACCTGGTAATACTGTGTGTATTTCAGTAATGCCAAAAGAAACTTAAAATTAAATAAAAATAAAATTACAAAAAAACCTTTGAAGGTATTTTTTGAGAGTAATTTTTATTTAAATTTCCGTAAAAAAAAAAACAAATCTTGCAAATAATTAATCATCTACTTAAAAATGAATAATTCATTTTGTTACTTATATATTATGTACTGCCTTCAAACATATATTCATTGTAGTTGAATATTTAAATAAGTTTAAAAACGCTTTTACATAATATTCTCATTTATTCAAAATTTTTAATTCGATTAAGAAAAAATAAATTCTGTAATTATAATTATTACACTTTAAATCACTCTTGATCTGAAAACTTTATAAAATAAATGATATAAACTAAAAGTATTCATTGTTTAGATACTTAACATGTGGTTGAATGTTAAAATTTGAATTATTTTAAATCATTAGGATTTATAATATCTATTAAATATGCAGTCCATACAGTAGTAAACACATATGAATAATTATATATTAAAAATATATTACCAAAATTTATGGTGAATCTAAACAGTTGGTGAACGATAAAATGTATAAAAAACCAATTTGTTTTCTAAAATAAACATTTTTTATATTTGAATTATTCTTCTTAATGATTTAAAATTAATTTTTTTAACTTAATGACGTCATCGAAAGTAAAAAAATTAGTTTTGCCCTATAACACTTAATTTTTATCCAATTTTGGCAAGCAAAATATGTAATTCTACTAAATTTGGGTCAAAGTTTTCAAATTTTAGGTTAAATTAAACATATCTGCAATAATAATCAAGAAAGTAAGGGTCAGTATATAAAATTTTATATAAGGGTTAAATTGAGCGAAATATTATTATTAAAAATGAAAAGAATGACCCAAAATTAGTGGGTTTAAAAAAAAAGTTCACGCAAATCGGTTAAAATTTGGCCAAGATATCGGAAAAATTAATTTTTTTAACTTAATGACGTCATCGAAAGCAAAAAAATTAGTTTTGCCCTATAACACTTAATTTTTATCCAATTTTGGCAAACAAAATATGTAATTCTACTAAATTTGGGTCAAAGTTTTCAAATTTTAGGTTAAATTAAACATATCTGAAATACTAATCAAGATAGTGCGGGTCAGTATATAAAATTTTATATAAGGGTTAAATTGAGCGAAATATTATTATTAAAAATGAAAAGTTTGACCCAAAATTAGTGGGTTTAAAAAAAAAGTTCCCGCAAATCGGTTAAAATTTGGCCAAGATATCGGAAAAATTAATTTTTTTAACTTAATGACGTCATCGAAAGCAAAAAAACTAGTTTTGCCCTATAACACTTAATTTTTATCCAATTTTGGCAAACAAAATATGTAATTTTACTAAATTTGGGTCAAAGTTTTCAAATTTTAGGTTAAATTAAACATATCTGAAATACTAATCAAGATAGTGAGGGTCAGTATATAAAATTTTATATAAGGGTTAAATTGAGCAAAATATTATTATTAAAAATGAAAAGAATGACCCAAAATTAGTGGGTTTAAAAAAAAAGTTCACGCAAATCGGTTAAAATTTGGTCAAGATATCGGAAAAATTAATTTTTTTAACTTAATGACGTCATCGAAAGCAAAAAAATTACTTTTGCCCTATAACACTTAATTTTTTGTATATATATATATATATATATATATATATATATATATATATATATATATATATATATATATATATATATATAAATATATATATATATATATATATATATATTTATATATATATATATTTGTAGGTACAAACATCGTATCGTATCACATTCATTGAATAATATTCGAACATACTCGAATAACAATTAAAATAATATTATTAATGAAAACTCTTGGGAAATCAGTTTAGTCATTTGATAATTTCAATATTGTGTTTGTATGTACATGTATACCTTTCCATAACTATATTGCCACCTACATAATTTCTACTACCTAGTGATAGGTAGATAGCTCTGGTATTATACCAAGTATCGATATGGATGGGTAAAACAAGCACTTGGCATGTTGTCTGTGATATTATTATTATTATTGAATTGATTAGATACAATTAAATTTAATAAAATTGAACCAATATCAAGTAAATTGTCACAAAGAATCTTTGGTAAAAATAATATTATAAATATTAATTATGATAAATGAAGTTTCACAAAATTGTCTATATCTAGTTATCTTATCACTCACTATAAAACATATTAAACACTCAATGTAAAACAAGAATAATTTTGAAAGATTTAGTAAAACTGTTTCAAACGAAGAATATTAGAGTTTGATTTTTAAAAACGGAATATTATTTTAAAATATATCTAAATAAAATATACGTTTAAAGAACTAAAACCATACTACAGAAATGTACTTTTAAAAATACGAAACAAGAATATATAAATGTCCTAATTTAGATATAGCGACGTTCAGATAATAGCTGTGGTTGCACGCCACCTTACTATAAGGGTTATATTATACAAAACCATACAAATAAGGTGTTTACGATGGAATGAGACTATGTATATCCTGTTTTTGATATGTACTAATTAGCTCTTTTTAATGTGTTATCCAACACAGTACACTTATTCTTATTCTGGCCAACCGGACTATAAAGTCTTGTTAAAATACTTCGAGTCTGATCTTGATCTTTGTCTTGTTTATATAGCCTTGGTCTTGCACATAAAGTACGTATTGATAGCATATTTTTCCCGTTTAGTCTTAGTCTTTTATACTCGGTCTTGGTTTGGTCTCTAAATCTTTCAAAATTGGTCTCGGTCTAGCTTCTTTGATATTGGTCTTGATTTTACTGATGAATATTTTGCTCATCGCTAGTTTCAACCTATAAAGGACAAATTGTCCTACATATGTATAATCAGAGTTTAATTTGTATGGAAATATTTTTGCGAAAAGTGATTTGATTTGAATTTAAAGGATAAAATAAATTGGCATAATTAAGAAAAGTGTTAAAAGACGTAAATCCACCATGCCTTTGATTACAATATTAAATTTTTAGAAATATATAGCTCATTTCACGTACTAAATTTTAATGTAATTAAGTACTTGCATCGTTTATTTGAAGCTTTTTATGTATAGGTACAGTTTTCAATAGCTACGCATAGATTTTACACATCACATAGTTACGGAACATTACGGAAACGAAAATAATTACTTCCTATTCAGATTATATTTCAATTTTATTAATCAATCCAAATTACAACATGAATTTAAATGAATAATATACGTATGTAATATACATTGTATTCTTGTAATAAATACTCCTATATCAAAGAGATATTTTAGTTGATATTCAAGTAACTGAAATATTTTATCAGTAGAATAATAATAGACCTAGTTATGAATAATATTAAAAGACGTTAATCCCAATTCCTTTGGATTACGATATTAAATTTTTCGAAAAAACAAATCATTTTTTATGAAACCTTTTGAAATCCGTTTCTTTTTTCTTAAATATTACTAGTCCACCAAACACAATATTATAGAAAATAGTGTTGAGCAAAGCAAGACCAAGATGGAGACAGTCTTGGTATTGGTATTGGTGTTGTGTATTCGGCCTTGGCCATCCATGGTTTTGCTCAAATACTTCGAGTTTTGATCTTGGTCTTGGTCTTGCTCAAATACTCTGATATAGGCCTTGTTCACATAGTCTTGCATGGTTTTGCTTATCTGTTCTGACACTAACGTTTTTTTATTAATTTATCATTATGACTTAAGTTGTACATATATAAGATTACTTTTATGGGAAGTTGCTATTTTAAGCTTGCATACTGGAACTAGGTTTCGGTCTCGGTCTTGCTTATTCGATCTTGGCCTTAGAATTATTTTTTAGCAAGGCCAAGACGAAAACTCCAAGACCAAGACTTAATAGAATAAGATCTGTGATGTTTGTCACCACTAATAGAATAAGATCTTCCCACATAAATAATAATTTGAAAAAGGTTTCATATACATGTTTACTGTATTTCAAAGAAAGATGTAATATTTTTTGGCTGATGCGTACCTCTTCTCTTATAAAATTTAATCTACAAGCTCTCTAATATTATTTTATTATTTATACTAAAGACAGAGATAATATAAAGATATGATGATATCTATATTGACACCTTATTACTAAAGAGAGAAGTGTTAAAAGAGGTCCCACAATAACAAACACTTCAGTTAGTGTTTGTAACTAAATATTTTATTTAATTCATTTGATACAAAATATTATTAAGAAGTATCAATGATTTTTAATTATCTTTTTTTAGCAGTAAATTGAGATTTTGGTTAATTAAGCCACCTTGGTAAAAGAATATGAGTGACTCTTGATTTTCTATTCTCTTAACAATATACAAATAAAAACAATTGAAGGTACCAACTAACAGAGTTAATTGTTTAGATACTCGAAATATGGTTGAGTATCAATGTTTGAATCATTTTTAATGATACACATTCATAAAATACTTAAAATATGCAATCCATATAGTTGAATACATATAATAACAATATATGTACTGCAATTATCTTGGCTTAATTTGTGTTGAAAGTATTTTCCACAATTAAACGGTTTACGAAAATATGATTCAATCAAAAGAATCTCTCCTATCTTTAATTGTTCAAAATTTCTATGATGGATCGTCATATATTCTTAAATTAATCACAATTTTTCTTTGTTGATGAGCCTTAAATATGGACAGATTCAGTTCATATTGGATCCAAAAAAATTTTTAGGAGCTGGGCACTAGTTTTCAAACCTAAACGTAAAGTTTATATATTTTCTACATAACAGAGTGTATCTTATAATATATTGAAATGGTTTAGTTTAAACTTTCAGGGAATATTGGCTTTTATAAGATAAAATATTGTTTGAAATAAGTCGTAAGGTAACTTTGCAACTACCAGTAGAGTAACTTCATTCTGATAAGAATACTTTGTTTTCGTACATCAGTCATATAATTTTACAGAATAAATTTTCATATAATACTTGTGTGTTGAAACAATATTTACTTTTGCTTTAAGTGAGAAACACGAATAGAAAAACGAATGAAAGAGAAAAAAAATCATTGTGTCATTTATCTAAATTAATTACCTGTGAAATAAATCAAGATATAATTAAAGGCAAATTTAAGAATGTACTTAATAATAAAGTTCACATTGCTTTTAATTTTATTAATGGGGAATATTTGTCATTTCTTATTTAAAAAGAAACCTCTAATTAATTATGAAATATCTTAGATTCAAACAAATATTGAGTATGTGTATAAAACTGTATAAAAAATAAGAGATAACTAATAGAGTTATTTGTTGAAATATTCTTCCATATACTTGAGTACCTATTAATGTTAGAATTGCAGTACTTTTTACAATTATAAAGATTATTAAAATATACCACATCCATAAGTGTATTTCATACACTTATAGGTTACTTACTATTTGTATTTGATATGGAACTCAGTGAATAATCCGGAAAAAACGTGGAAATGTGTGAAAAGTGGTGAAACAGCTTCCATTTTAAAAATTCTTTTTGTTCGTGTTCCTTACACCTTAGTTTCCCCATCCCAAATAGAAATAGTGATAAAAAAAAAACTTCACATTAAAAATTTAAGCCCGATAATCGTCTTAGAGCTATTTGAGCGGTCGCTGATGACGAAACCGAATCAATTCTAAAATGACGATGGTTTCAATACCTTTGTTACAGACATAGAACTTTTTATGTTCATTGTTATTACTATAATACACTTTCTTTTGTAATGAATATAGTATCATCAGCATATCTCAAGTTATGTATATTTCTATCCACAAGATGTATTCCACGAATTTATTATAGTTCTCGGCGGATCAACATTCCAGAATATCTATCTATCCATAATAAATATAATTTATGAAAAACGAAACTCAATTTTAACTATTTCCTGACTTGTGCAACGATGATTATGATGGTATGATAAAATAACATAACCAAATAGGTAGGTACTGACTGTAAAGTTAGAACTACAGAGAGAGGCGAATGGTTTAGTAACAGGTTAACATTGAACTACATATATCCATACTATCCATGCACTATAAATAGTAAGTTGTCCGCAACAGTTACCACCTTATGTCACTGTATGTAATACCACAAGGTTTACTATTAACTCAAATCATCGGTACCACACATATGTAGCATTTATCCACCAACATTTTGTTTATATACAGGCAGATTTATGTTAAAATTCGAAAAGAAAATAGGCTGGTTGTCCCGAATCATATCATATATAATGTACGACCTAATGCCCCATTGTAGCCGAAGCTGAAGCCAATTCATCTGTATTACTTCTTCCTTCGATCGAAGCCGAAGCAGAATGTTTGAATTTAGAAAAACTTATTGAATACTGGCCTATATAATTCCGATGAAAACTCTGTAAGAATTAAGTGCATCATATAATAAACTACGCAGTTAAATTTATGTTAATTCTGTCTTTATTGAATTACAGTAACGAAAACAATCAGAAAATAGACTCATTTAATACATTTCTAATAAAATGAAAATAATATCTGTGTAATTTAATTATCCTTGATGGTGTCTTGAGAAAATTACTATCACAAATCAACTATTGAAATTTAATGAAAAATTATTATTACAAATAAATTACTGAATCACTGATATTTTGCCTTTTTACGTGTAGCTGCACAGCTAAAAAAGTAAAAATTAATACGAGTGTGCATGCTAAGTCATATTGTTTTCTGTTTTTTTTTTTTTTTTTTTTTTATTTTGTTTTGTTTTCTTTTTTTTTCATGAGTAGATTTGATTAGCCGAAGGTGAATGAAGTCAAACGATCGAGCACTAATCATAGGCTTGATAAATTTACATCTTAAAATTTGTATACGGTTTAGTTTTGATTAATGTAACAATTTTTGCCTTCTCAAAAATTCTGAAAAGTAGGACGATGTTTCTTTTCGGAGTTCGTAAAACTTTTCATTCTTCCCTTTAAGCTTCAAATTGATAGTATCCTTATTGTTATTGCAATAGAAAAATCATTAAATTACAAATGTAAAAATAATTTTGTCCCCAAATGATAAAACTAGATGTCCTCTGTCCAAGAGCCTGAATTGTGACAAATAACAATTTTGATGTTGTCGAACAAAGGACATTATCTTGTTGGACTGGTTAACATGTTGGACATAATGGTATTTTCATATACTTTTTAATAACAATAACAAAAAATGGATTATTATAATTTAAAGCTTTGGGGATCACCAAAAATTTTCCAAAGTCTTACAACTTTATATTGTTTTTTTGCAGATTCGAATTGTATAAACAACAAAAAAGTAAATTTTCGTCTGTTAAACAATTTCTCCATAATAGTTAATAATATTTCTATAATATGGATTTAAGACATTTTTTACACAAAATTAATTGTATATATACGAAAACCAGAGCTTTTAACAAAACTTCGTAAGATGAAAATATTATTTAAATTTTCAAAATGTGTTTCAATTAAATTTTATTCAAATAATTTTCTCGATTTATTTTCATTTTTGCATTTGTTTCAAATTAAAAAAAAAAAATCACCCGTATATATATTATATAATGTACAAGCAATGCTACATGAGTAAATTGATATAATATCTTCAAACGGTAATTTATTTTATACAAACTACATGGACTTTTATTTTATATTAATTGGATATATTTCCTCAATTTATAATTTTTTTTTTTATTTCAGTATCACATAACGTAGGAACTAGATAGATGTATATAATAAATAATTAATTTAATTTAATTAATATTGTTTGTGTAATCAATCAATTGTATCGATTCGTACAATTTTATATCATTTGAAGTACATCCAAAATGCTTTTTTTTTTCAAATATTTCATTAGTACATGTGTTACACAAGTGACAAAAATACTACAATTATTTCCACACAATTAGCTAGTGGAGTAACGTTTACAATATTTTAAGCTCATATTTATCTTACTGTCTTATCGTTAATGTTTCTAACTTACCATGATTGCCTGATATTCATTTAGAAGTTTCGGTTTAAAGATTATAATTTGTTTGTAGTCAGCGATCCAATATTTATTATATATGGATGATACTGTACAATAATGTAATAATGATTCATCGCTACCTTACTGTTGGCCAAAGGTTTTATACATATAGGTCCTTATTTATTAATTGTTTATAAAAATATTATTTGTAAAATAAAATACTTCTCATAGTCTAATATTTATTATAATCGACATATATATTTTATTTCAAACTATGTTTATTTCAGTATTAAGTTTGTAACACTAGTAAATATTAAAGTAACAAAATTTTGGTAAAGGTGTGAATATAATCACATAATTGGCCCATTTCCGTCTGTCTGTCCGTTTTGCCGTACGTTGATAATCAAGATAATTCAAAAAAGCAAAAAGATAGCAAGTTTAAATTTTTGTTAGCGTATTTTAGATCTAAAAAGTAATTTAAATTTGAGAATAAGAAAATCGGTCCATTGAATCCAATGAATGACCCAACTTTTAAGCCAAGATAGAAGAAAAAATGTTAAACTAATACTAAACTACTTTTTTAACATTTTTTCGTAAACTGTTTTCATTACCCACAATTTCGGATTATATGTTTATTAAATGGACTGGTTTTTTAGCATAATTTTTAAATTCTTATGATTAAAAATAATTGAAATATTGATACTCAATCATGTATCGAGTATCTAAACAATTAATACAATTAGTAGTTTTCTTCACTTGTTTCTATTTAAATTTTGTCTGTTTAAATTTATTTTTATTTAAATTTATTTCTGTTTATATTATATCTAAAATCTATTGTTTTCTAATTGGAAAGTTATAAATATATAATTGAGTCAGAGTTATTCCTCTAATAGATGTGCTAATCTTTAATTAACTTATTTAAAATTTGTTCAATTATTTAAAATTTTATTTATGGAATATCATCCTCGAAGATGGTAGTTTAATAAATCGATGGCAGAATTTTTTACCCAATGGAATCACAAAAAAAAAAAATAGAAATAAAGACAAGCTCTAATGGACTTTAATGTGATATACAGAAATAATTAAAAAAATAATTAACGAAATACAAAAAAAAAATAATTTTTCAAGCATTATCGAAATCGTGAGGTCGCGTTGAAGTGTTTTTCGCGAACAAAAAAATACCTACATATGTTTTGTATATTTTAATTTTTTACTATCGAAATTTTTATCGAGAAAATTTTTAACACGACCTACATTTTCATATCAATTAATCAACTTACAAACAAGATAACTCATTGGGATGGTGCAAGAGCTGACTGACAGAAAAAATCTACACACAAAAATAAATATTTTTATAGTTTAATTGTCTCCTGTTTATCTACATGATTTTCATAATAATTATCGCCAACATTGCAGATAGATAATATGAACAAATACAATACTATACAACATTATTTGTTGAACATGTTTGTTCATTAAATACCGCATGACACATACTACATGTTATATTAAAAACCAGCAATTCTAATTTGTTAGAAAATAAAAACAATTTAGTAAACAATGCGGTTGATATATACAGGAACCAGATAACAAATTTTGAACCCTGGGCAGAGGGAAGTGTAGGACCGCTTTAGGACTAAGAAACAATAAATAACCGTATTTAATTACGTATTTAATTATATTTGGTCTCCATTTTTTTATGCTGATACTTGATGGTTTAATCGAGTCCAAACGTCAATTTGAACATGGTATCTATGAATAATTCCATTTATCTTGGTATCTTATCTTGGTACTTTTTTGCGTTGTCACTGAATCTTTGATGGGATCCTTCTCAACAGAGATAAACGCGTATACCAGATTCCATCAAAATATGAGAAAACATGCGAGATATCTCGGAACAAACTGCAAACTGACTCGTGAAAGCGCTTCAAACGGAGCATAATGCTGTTTTTGGAATTCAATTTTTTCTTGCACAAAAGGCTTAGCGCTCAATACACTGTGAAATTCGAATCGAATTCGAATCGAACTACTTACCTAGGTATGCCATTTTTTATCAGTTTTAAAATGTAATTTGCACTTACAATATTGTGTACTTAGAATATTAATATTTTGCAATAATGGTCTTCTTCTACTTACTTTTTATGTAAAATTTCATTTGATTTAAGATTCTAAGACCAAGATTCGAAAATAATTCAAAATATAAGTTTGTTCAAAAATTACGTGCTATTAGGGCACGCGAACATGTTGATAGTCTACAAATAGATATTTGAAAACATTTTAATGTTTTTAATTATTATTGTAAAATAATAATTTTCATTTACTAAGAACTCCAAAAAAGAGAGTTTCCCCAGTGCTCCCAATAGAATAAACCACTTTATAAATACACAGATCGATTATTCTTCGCTCGGAAAAATAATCTATAGAATATTACAATTTTTAAACATACATACAAAAATTATATTATTTATGGAAAATTGATATGCAAAAACATGGTAGTTATCAAAAGTATGTGTTTATCATTATTATTTTTAAATTGGGGATCCCCATTATGCAAAGATTAAAAGTGGTTATATATAACACATACTTTTGTTAACTATCATGTTCATCAATATATTCGTTGTTAATATTTTTATGTATGTATGTATAAAAATTGTAATATTATATGTAAGTAGGTTTATTTTACCATTGTTTGCCGTATACCTAGAGAATAAAACAACGATCAGTAAATATAATACGCTTGGATACAAAATATAATTATAAAACATAATCAAAGAGAATATTATATTAAATTGACAAATAAAGATGACATTATTGTAATAAATTAATTATATTATGAAAGGAATACAATATTTTATATACGGTTTAACATTATTTGTTTAAACAGATGTTCAAATACAATAAACGGTATGTATCTTTAAATACTGCATATAAACTTGTAAAATTTTTTTAGCTAGCACGCTAAACCAATTTTGAGATAATTTTTCTGATGAACTCTGATATAACAATGCTTAAAGGATGCGACAACACAAAGCAGCAACAAGAACTTCTTCATAATAAATGTACATAGTAACTAAAGTGAATATTTATATCAATTGCAAAACGTATTACATAGTTTCTTATAGTAATTGTGTTAATTAGCTGTATTTGAGCTGGAATGGAATGGGAGTTTAAACAATCCATGAAACGTTGTTGTTTGTTTTTATACAATAAACATTTTTTGTATTTAAACTTGCTATTTATCGCTTATATATACTTAGATCATGGATCTATGAGACGATTAGTCTGATTTTAGCCAATTGTCTGATTGTTTGATCTTATGATCGCGATTCTGCACGGACACCTACCTTGGGTAAAATAATCAGATTGATTGCATTCGATGTTTGCGATAATTGTGTTAACACACACACACACACACACAAACATACACGCATGAATTAATTTAAATTTCTCAAAAAATAATAGTTATAATTGTGTATGATGATTTGACCGATATCATTTTTATAGTTTTTTTAGAGCCCTTTTTGCATTTTTAACAAAATGGTATCGTGTAGAAATAATATGTGACTATTTTTATTGTCAAGTATAATTATCTCGATGTGTATTCCATTCAGAATTTACGATTAAAATAATACACAGTTCTAAGAAATACATTCTGTTTATAATGTAGGTATTATTTACACTATCATCACATGTATCAACGAAATCTTCATAAAAGTGCAATACACATCGTTTATATTATCATCTTATGTGGCATAAAAAGATTTAAGTAACCACCAACAATTTTGTAGATTGATAACTGCATGTTCATAGCTCATGCATTGCTTGATGTATGTTCAATTTACCATAAAAGAATGCTCAAACAGAGTTTTCCGTTTTTATCAACAGTGGTTCACTTCCATTTCCAATCATCATCATACCAACACACTAGAGCATTCGAAAATAAATTTCATTTGTTCGAAGTACAAAAGTAAAAAGTCCACTTTGAAGTAAATCTGACCTCAGCCAAACTCCCTTCTCAAGTTATTACAATTAATGTTTATGGCTGTTATGCCTTTTTAAAGTCGCAACAGTAGGTAATGTTCGCCATCTATTCAAATCAAACAAATTCTTGAATATATTATGTAAATATATTACACAAATATATTAATATATGAAATATATTAATATAATGTGTCACGATGTTGGATACTATGAACCTCGAAATTACTTATCCGATGTATAGATCCTATATTCAGTTTTACATATCTATTAGTCCGATAAGTTTCAAACAAAAACTCATTGGAAAAATATGAGTAATTTATTTGGTATGACCTACCAGTCAACAAATTATGATATATTGGTTGGTTAGGAATCCAAGAGATGGCCCAAGTATTTTCTAATCAATTGGGTATGATAGAGAGACGCGGTTTTTCATTCGCATGAAACGATCAGGTTAAAAGATAAATCGTTTGTTTCTTTAATCGTGGTAAAAATATTTACTATTTCAAAAGCCAGCTAGAAAAATGGTATTTTTCTATAATCGATATCATGTAAAATTGTTACAGCTAAACGTGACTAGGTCTCCTTGTATAACATAAACTTAATTTTATATGATGTGTGTTCACATACGATTCATAAAACGAATACGTTCATTGAATATTTTAATTGCCCAAAACCTGTTAAAGAAAACCTCATTACGCCGCTAAAAAGGTACAGCTGAACATCAAGAAATCTAAATCCAGTAGTGGTTTGTTAGGAGCGTACAATGAGCATTTTCGGAATTTGAGTCCTACAGAAATATACATTCTAATATTATAACACACATAAACTAAATGTTTATTATTATACCATACCGTATAATGTTAGTATAACTAAAAGCTAAATTTAGTTAGTAACTATTTTAACTAACCAAACTAATTTTAATTACTTTTAAGTGGTTGTACAGAAAGCTTTAATTTGTACATGAATTCGTTTTATATATTGTATATAAATGTTGAGAATTTTGTATAATATTTACCAAAATTTAATGTAATTTCATTGGTCATTTATTACATTCATTACATTATGTAGAATGATTACTTAATTCAATGTTTTATAATTAATAGAATAGTTTTTGTTTAGAAAATAAGTATCAATTATTTTTATTACATTTTATTTTTTTAATTTACCAACTATGGTGAAACCAAAAGGAAGGAATATGTGTGTATGGATGTAATTATGTATGTATGTAAATAACATTTTACATTTTACGTTAGTCACTTAAAACTGATTACATTACACCCCAATGATCCCTAACGCATAAATACTACCTCCCATTTCGGGGGGTAGTTGGGTTACGCCCAACTATCACACCAATTTTAACTTTTGTGTATTCCATCCTTTTGTGTATACGATAATTTCTCCAAAGAAAAGCCGAGAACGTCACCTTGATGGGGTTGATATCTATCACACTTGTTACTCAGCAGGTTACCACCCGACAAGCAACTCACAGCGCACACGTCTTTTAGTGAACCAGAGTTTCGCTTTGATCGAGTTTCAACTTCACCACTGCCTTAACCAAGTTAACCCATCCTGTATGAGTATACGCCATTTTGTTACCTCGTATTTACTAAACGATTGAGTGATGTATGAGTGTCTCTGTTTATATTAATGTCGCAGATTTGTGCACCAAAATGCATATATTCAATAATCTTTGTCTTCCAAACCAATCGAATGGACTATCAAAAAGAAGAGTTTTAAAAGGTTAGGATTACAAACACAAATACAACTTAATAAGTTTAAATTTCATATTTCAAAATAAAAAATCATTAAAAAACTTTACCGCTACGGGACGCCCAGCATATGTCTTTGGTATTTTATTTTAAATGTTAAAAGCTATGATTAGCTGCATTTGATCGTGGTTTTAATTAGTAAACGGAGTTTTGAATTAATGAAAATCGATATTGCGCATTTTATGATAATTTACCTTTTACCTTTGCCTGAGTGGAAAAAATAAAGCCACTGTTACAGTAATATGTAATAATACATGTAATATTTTTATTCTTGTGAAACGGTCTTGTTTGTATTCTAAATGGTAACGATTTTTACCAATTTATTACATGGATAAGGGCAGCAAAAAAATACCCAAATTCAAAAACTCAGTAAAAATAGAGAAGAATATGCCGTTTTCACTTCATTCCAAGCTAATAGTTTAAATATTATACGAGCTTCAGTGAGTAAACCGTAAACATAAAAATAAAATTGCTTACAAAATAAAAAATAAAAAAATAATAATAAATAAATTAAAACGTATTCAGATAGAGGTGACAAATTTTCACACAAAGCACCATTATTTCCAAAACGTGTCAACTACCTAGTTTTAAAATTGCCACGGGATATACAGTACACATATTCGTAGAGTACAGTGTGTTCTTTCAAAATCGGTTCAAACAACTACAAATTTGTTTTTAACATAAAGGATTTGAAAAAGGGAAAATTTTGTTTCTAATAGTAGTAAAAAAATGGAGTGGAACGAAACTTAATTTTCAAAAAAAATACAACTTTTATCGGATATTTTTCGAAAACTTAAAATATTCGATACGAACCAAATGAAAAACTGCTTTCAATTTGTATATTACTCTATCAGCAAGATTATCAGTATTTGTTTACCATAATAGAGAGTTACGTTTAAGGGTTATGCATACAAAAAGCAAATCAATAAAAAAAAAAAAACATAGCACGCATTATGACACAAACATATATAAGATGTGTGGCTTATATTACACTCACTACCATACACACATGTATACTGTTTTGTTTAATATATTGGTTTGTTTAAACGCATACATATATAATGTTTGGTTAAAGACAATGACATTCACTTTTGATTGATTATGGTCGAGTTTCTGTAACGGGACGGTAATAATAAACAAGTTCGACGAATAACTTGTGAACACTCTCTGAAAAATAAATTTACCTCTTTCTTATCTTCAAACTCCTAATTTTCTATATTTGTTCATATCGTTAATTAACTAATTTTCAACCACTGTATCTTTTGTAATACACTTGCGATGTAAAAAAAAAATACTGAATCTCTACTCCAAGTAAGAAACCTTTTAACTATGAAAATCAACTAGTAATTTTACCATAAATACTTTAAGCATGCATGTGTATTATAATGTATATAGTTTAATTATTAGACGTTCTCAGAACAGAAATAATTTTCTATTATACGTACTTTAAGCAGAAATTATTTTAGCGAACACATACATTTTTATTTAGAAAGTTTTTAATTAATGTTTATGACAAAAAAATGAGTTTTCCATTATGTTATAATACAGAAAACAATGAATTAAAAAATTTTTGTACATATTTTGAAATGTATACGTAAAGAAACGTACACACGGGATTAGAAATTTATCGAAAAGTACGATATTTTATTGTATAAAAATATAGAATATATGTTCACAAGAGCTATATTTATATAATTTTGCTTACTTGTCTTCCTATTGAACAATTAAAGGAGTATACAAGTTATCCTGCGAATGCTCATGTTCGTATATGGGCATGAGACAGAGAGACATTTTAGAAAACGTATTAGCGAATACCTTACGTCAGAATTCAGGCTTCTCTTTGCATCTTATAGAGACATGTTTTATACGTTTTAGTATAAACCATGCAAGAATTGTATAATTTTATTGTTTGATAATGTGTAATAAACATATTTACATAATTACAATACATATTATTATTTATATATTTATAACTGTATTGACTGAATGTTTAGAGTATGAACTTTGTCATTTGTAATTTTTACTTGTTAATTTTATAATATATAGGTAATATAAACTTGGACACTAAAAATAATCAGATGATGTTTTTTCTTATTTTGTGACGTTTCACTGATTTATTTTCATTTTTCTTACTTTTAGATTTTAGCATCCTTTTGAAACAATTTTGAGCCCATCAAACTAAAGTCTAAAGTATAAAATATGAAAAGTTAGCGTTAGATTATTTCTACTGTCCCAAAGTTCCCAAAAAATACACTAATTTATGATAAACATTGAATTTAAATTGCATAATTTATTGTACACAAAGACGCAATTGGTTTTCCAAGGACTTTCAACTTTCAGCTCATTTAAAAATCCACATACATTTTTAATATATTTGTTTGCATGCATATATAATAATAAGAAGGGGGGGGGGGAGGTTGACTGACAAGTACCTCATGTTGTATACTCAAGTGTTACTATACTCATCATCATGAATAGTCTCATATCTCATTATTCAACAAAAAGAATAGGTTAGGTACACAACAATTTTCATTCATTCCTCTGTGTGTCATGACGACAGTTTATATGTCATTATTGTTATCATTATCATAGTTTTTTTTAAGTATAAAATTTATTTTAATGAAAATAATAATGCAAGCAAGAGATAGTGTTATTGTTTATACACATTCCTGAAAAAATATCACATACAGAGTAAAAATTCGAATATGGTATAGAAAAAGTTTATATCCGTCAAAAACTGATAATCGTACAGATGCATTCAAAACTGTCACATCAGGTTTTAGATGTCAATTCCGTTGAATGCTCTGGTACTGGTACATGTGGACACATGCACTTTTTAGTTTCATAATTCAAATAAGCAAAAACCCATGTCATTTGCGAGTTAGATTCGCGCATGAATGATTCCATACCAATATCTATAACCACACCCTCTTCTAAATATTCTTTATTTTATTCTGTTTTTTAGTATTTGTAGTTAAAGCGGTAACAGAAATACATCATCTATGAAAATTTCAAATATCACGGCTCATAACATACAACATGGTGGCAGACGGATAGACACGCAAGCAGTGGAGTCTTAGTAATTGGGTCCCGGTTTACCTTTTGGGTATGGAGCCCTAAAAATTAGCTTTACTTCTTTCTGAGCAATATAAAAGCTTATTTTTAAAACTGTTCTTCCGGTTATATATAATTTGAATTCAATTAATGATTGAGGCATTACTTGGACAAAGATATCTAAAAAATATATCTCAATCCTGGGTTAGCGGGTCGTTTAGCTGATAATTATTGGGCTCACATGCACAAAGGAATGTATCATGTGAACGGGCGTGTAAAAAAGTAACAATGAAGTTAATGCAGTAACAATGAAGTTATGCAATATCTTAAAAAGAAGAAAGAGAAGATAACAGATTGTCCTATTATTCAAAGTTGAAAGATTAAGAACAGCCTTGAGATCGGAAGTAGAAGAAGAGAATGATGAATTATTTTGAATTTAATGTAGCGGACAAATTTATTTTTAACGTAATCGAGATGAGTAATATATCAAAAAGTCTTACATATTATGATATTAATATATCACATTTTTTGATTTATGATAACATATATTGATTTGAATTTTGATGTATATCTATTCGCTCTGTATATCAATTAAAATATATAAGTCTGTGAATGGTATATGATTTTATATTGGAAATTTGTCAAAATTTATTAAAAAATTTAAATGAAAGAATAAAAACATAACAACATTTAAAAGTAATAATAATACAATTTCTTCACTTATTCTTACAATTTTCAATCCAAAATATACACTTAATTTTTTTTAAATTATTCAGTTATTTTGTTTAACATTTGCTATGCAATATGCATGCAAACAATTGAATAATACGAATGTTTTATTACAACTTTTAGCTACCCTTTCCGCTTACACGTTACTTCAAATAGATGCATTCTATCAAATACGGATTAACAATTTTGATAAAATACGCAAATATTTACGAATAAATCTTAAGAGCTTACTATACCATTCTTTTATAATTGAAAAACTGTTACAGAAATAGTTGAATGATTACTTATTCAAATCATTAATCAGACGTTAATTTCTGGTTTTATTCAGATTTTCAATAAATAAAATTACAATTAAATTTTTTTAAGTTAACACAGAAGGGAAAAGGAAACGGCGATAATTAACATAAATTTGAGCTTTTGATGACCAGACTTCACACTGAGAGTTCGATATTCGCCATAAACTCGATCCGTGCACACATTGTATATTAAAACACATAAAATAACACATAAATATACAGTAACATTATTAAGTGATAATACTTGGTTGTTAATGAGTTATTACTGAAATTATTTTATTTCAACACGTATTAAAATAATAAGTGCCATTATGTATTTTAAGATAGACTAGAGGGCTTCTTCACTTTCGTAATTAGTAATCCATTTAGAATTAAATTATTTAAATGTATTTTATATTGCCTTGGAATAATTTTTATTTAAATAAGCATTACATACAGTTTTTGAAGTGAAACTTCGCTAGTATCATTAAGGTTACAAACTCGATGATACGAAAAAGCAATATTAAAAGAAGACAATCACATAGATCAACAGCATATAACGTGTGAGAATATGAGATAGAAGTATCTATAGGATTCAACGAAACGAGATAACGAGATTTTAGGAATTATATAGTGTTTATTACAGGCTTAGTATGTGCGCATTGGCTGGCATCATTACAACCGACAGGAATTGTATAAATATAAGAATCATATAAATATATATGTGAATAAAATGCACAATAATTTTAAACTTGATATCGATATCATCACAAATTAACCCTACAATTATCCTATTCCTGAAATTATATATTGTCTCTATATATGTTGTTCAATATTTTTTTTTACATTCATTCGCTAATTTTTTTTCACTTTTAGTAACTATTCTACTTATTATTATATTAACTATTACTACTCGATTTGCAGCAAATTTGATTCTGCACACAGCGTTTCGAAAACCGGGTTGGATTTATTTTCTACTAGCTTTAAAAATATAAGGTTGTTAATCGTATCCATTTCTGTACCTTTTTATGAGAAATTGACATTTTCTGAGACAATAGTGTTGTATTTATTTCCTTTTTTTATTATCAATAACTATTGCAGGTCACACTATATAAAGTTATCTTTATATTTTTATAAGCTAAGCTATCGTCATTTAATTTTCGTTACAAGTGAAATAATGTTTATTCAACCACACACTATCTGTATAGCTCGAAATTCTATTTTCTATTTAAACTGAGAACTACACATACACAAATGAAATTTCACAACATTTAGAACGTATCGTAAAGTTCATAAGTCGTATATGCAACAAACGATACATCGTTTCATATTTGTTATATCATTGAATTTAATAAAACATATATACATTCTGTCTTTATAAATTATTTATGTGTAACATGTTGGAAAAGATAGAAATACCGGATGTATAGAATTATCTGTGCACTTCCTCTAAAATCTTAAACGTTTAAATCAAGATATCATTACATAAAGCTTTATTCTTCGACTACACCTAAAGGTATATTCACGTATATCATTCCGTTTCAATCAAAAATAATATTCTACTGAGAAATCTTATAGACGATATTTATAATTATCCACCATATTTCTGTTTCAGTGATTCAGTGAAGCTTCAGTCACAGCAACGTCATTTAAATTCGTCGCAAACGAAATTTTTACATTTTGACTGACAGTATTTTTTGTTATGTGTTAATGTGGGAATATACAAACTAAAGAAACATAGATAGAACGAATGCAGGAAGAAGTATAGCACGAATACTGAACTGCAACTGAACTGACACCCGGCGGGCATGTAAAGATAGACTGCTTACTTCTGAATAAGACTAGCGGCGACTGATATGTGTGAATAGACCTTAAAAGTAGACACAAAAAGTATGGCACAAAAAATCAGCAAAGTGCAAGTCGTATTAATTCACGAAGGGTTCTGTACCATTAACTATAAAAACGGCAAAAAAATCATGTATGTCAAAAAAAATCAGGTTAAGGGCAGACCCGCTTAAGTATTTTTTAAGAGAATAATTTCTTTTAATTCTGTTTTTTAGTATTTGTTGTTAAAGCGGCAACAAAATACGTCATCTGTAAATATTTCAACTGTTTAACTATCACATATAATCACAGCCTGTTCATGTAATATAGCCTGATGAAAGACGGACAGACAGTCAACGGAGTCTAGTAATATTGTTGCAAGAGAGGAGATTTTGAATTTGCTCAAGCGCGTCAGCTTTTGGTATAATAGGTTAATTACATGCTGATCAGTGTGCATTTCAATTATTTAACAATTTGATCGTGATAGAGTGTAGATTTGGCTGTTTTATGTTAATGATTTTGGTCGGATGCATTTATTTTCGTAGAGATTCAGCCTATTGTATTGCTCCATATTTAAATTATAGATTCTTTTAGTTTCTGAAATATTGACAGGCTGAGTGAATCTACTGTTTGCGTATTTTATTCTACATAAACTTTTACTCATATGTAATTTTTGATACCCTGTGTATCTAAAACTCTTCAATATTAAACGTTAAAAATATATTAAAATAAAAAACATAAATAAAAAATTATGACACACAATAAATATAAAGTGGTTTCCTGATAATATAAAACAAAGTCGTACTTAGAAGTGATTACAACAAAATGTTATCTCTGCAACCATGTAAAGGATTTTTACTTTTATTACAGTAAATTGTTGTACAAGAAACAATCAATCGATAGTTTTATATCATATACCTATCAACATTTTATTATGTATTATTAGACATAAACACAATCTACAGATATATAAGAACTCGAGTGCCGGATGTATAAAAGTCCTATGGATCAGATATGAATTAGTGTTTAATATTGATACTATAGACTGTAATTTCATCAACACTGAAATTTTTCAACTTTTCCCGCATATATGTTCCCTTTCATTGGCACTTTAGAGCTCTATTTAAAGATAATTTAAGACAATAGACACTTTAATTCTACTAGTCGAAACCCTCCTTTTGATGTAAATTTGGTTTGTTTATCTAACTAAAACTTTTATTTAACTTAAAATGTATGTTTGTTCGGGTAGAATCTTGCAACTGAATTTTGGTGTACACGTTCAGTTTGAACGACAATGAATAGTTAACTGTGTGACGTCATTCTACATCCATCATAGCGAAACACTCAGGATGGCGGACTAATGACTTTTAATGCACTCCTACAATATGAGTATCAAATGAAAGGGTTTACAGGGATCAGGTCGAAAAATATAGTGATCTCACTCTAAATCCAATATGGCGAACCAAGTTTTTAATTTTTTCTTACTATCCTTCAATATGGATATCAAATGAAAGGACTTACGGAGATTACGAACGCGAGATTTAAAAAAAAAGTATATATACTCTCTTACTCCAATCCACCAGGAGTTTTTCCTTATCCAGTGAACTAATAAATAAAAGGTACGAATACTTTCTAAAAAAGAAGCATTTATTTAAAAGCGCTAAAAAGAATATGGATATGGATACTCAACATAATTTGATCTTCATAATTTTAAATAGTTTTATGTGAAAATTTTTTAAATCATGCAAAAACGATTCTTTTCTTTGTTGTCGTGTCCTACAGACAGAGATTATGACATTTGATATACTTTCGGTCAGTTTTTTAACATCAAATATGCAATTTGATTATTCTTACTTTTTACATCTAGTAAAATATCTACATTATATGACGGATATGTCACATATCCGTTGACATCAAGCCATTAAACAAATATGCTAGAATATAAAAAAATGAGATATATGAAGCTTAGTATATGTAGAACGTGTGAGAAAAATATTATCTTCTTTTGAATTATATGTAGTGTATGAATACGAAAATCTTTTTAAAAATGATATGTATAGCTTTCTGCACAAGCAAGAAGCAAGCAAAGCAACCAGAAATACATTCATATTCGAAATTCACAGTATTTACTAGGAATATACGATGTTAAGTTACAAGTAGGCGTTATATATTTTGATTTTCATATCTTTCTGTCTCATATATTTATATTTCAATATACAGATCGTTTATAACTTTTATTTTTTAAATCTGGAAACCAAACTCTCGAACGTTGAAGTAAAAAAAATATTATTAATGATATTTGTTCCCTGATTACTACAATTTTTATTAAGTTTTGAATAATTTTTATATGATACTTGCTTGTAAAGCAAAATAAATAAAACAATAACGAAATAACTGTTCATTGTGAACTTCGATTCTTAAATATTATATAAAATAAAAATGGAAACTTTTAACTTATCTAATTTTCACTTTAAGAATTTTTTGAGTGTACTTTCGACTTATAAAGTCACTATCTAGTAATGAATAATTAATCTTTTATTTTTGAAAAATATAGGGAAAGAAGGTAAGATTATTGTGAATGAAGCAACTATGGGTGGTTTTGATAAATATTTTTTCTATATTAATAATTTTAAATTTAATAAAGGTCTTTTTGATTATTTAAAATTGTAAAACTTGAGTTTTCATTTAATTTTTTTATCTCATGGGCTAGCATATTTACTTTTTGGCTTTTATCGCAAATATGTAACACCTAAGGCTTGTGTTCAATATCGATTTTATGACGTATATTTGTAAGATGAATGGAGAAGTTAGAAGAAATTTTATGTGAGCATTTTTGTACCTCTTTAAAAATGCTCTACCTGTCCATGTACCTAAAAATTATCTACCTGTTGGTATTTCATTGCGGATATGATAATCTATAGACCCCACTTTTATTATGGATGGAGGTTTAATTTAAATATCACCTTTGCACTATGCGTATTATTTCGTGAAAACACTATCACATCTTAGAAAATCTTGTAAAACATCATCTCACAAAGTGTATCATTCTTTCTTATTTTAGGGATGCTTAAATATTTTTATGTAACTGAATGAGGATATGGACTGAAAATGGGTAATTTGTAGCTGAAATTATTTTTAAAAATCAAGTTAAAAGATAATACTTAAAACAGATACCTTAACGTTAAGTATTTCGATTAACTTTTATAATTTCGTTTATGACATATTTTTCTTGAGATAGAATCTAATAATACTCGTGCAACATCACCATATTTTCAATTTAAGACATACTTAACAAAAGTTAAAAATTAAATTTATAAGCTCGTTATGTGAACTTATACAAAGTAAGATTTATTTAAGTTTAAATAAACTCGATTCAATAAAAAAAACCAGTCAGCACATGTGTCTGAACCGAATTATATCTCTGCATCCTTTGTGATAAATATTTTGTAGCTAGCTTTTAATGGACCAACCTGTTTATAAATAAAAAAAAAACATCCAATACAAGTTTATAACATGAAAGTTATGTATTATAGCTATGTGCATCATCTTATCGATTTTAAAATAAATTTTATTTTCAATAACGTAAAATATGAAATAATTTTATTTTCAATTTCCTGTAGTGTGTTCTTTAGAAACAAATATATGTACACGATATTCTTATTTAAAAAACACAGGTTGAAAGTCTTTAATAAAACGCGTTAGTAAAAACTATCCTCAAAAACATTTCTTTAAAATTTTTATTCGGCGCGTGACTACGATCTAAGTGATTTTTAATTTTAGTTGTTTATGCAAGCGAGCAACAATTTCTGCTGCTCATCTTTCTGTATGTATACAGTGGAGCGATAATGGTCGGGCTTGTTGGACGGTAGAGTTTGCACCACTACAATAATCTAAATTTAGAAAGATTTTTAATCCTAAAGCTTACAAACTACCACAAATGGAAAACGGCTAATATGCCCACATGACAGCAACAAAAACACATATTAGTCAAGCTAGCAGAGAAAAGATTCAAAATTGAATTAAAATATGCTTAAAATTAGGTATTTTAATTTTTTTACTAAATTTTTCATCGATATTTAAGTAAAAATCGAAGACGTAGATAGCTGTCTTCGTTGAAGGTGTTTTAATAAAAGCTCATGTGAAAACTATTATTGATTGCATTATAATAATGTAAAATGTTGATGGTAACTTAAGAGCGTTGAAAAATTTTAATTTTTTTAATAAAATTTTAAAATACTTCCTTGCAACGTGTGGCAGTTTGATGAAACATGAATATTATTGAAAAAATCTATAATTTAATTAAGTTTTTAATTCGATAAGTAAAAGAATAAAAGCTTTTTTAATAATTGTGTTGACACCACTTATGACGAGTAATTTACATGAATATTTTATTATATTTGAAGTTAAATTTTCTTCAATTGAATGAGAAATTTATTAGGGTCAATTTTAGTGAGTATCAACACAAAAAGGTTTTTGGTGTATTTTTTAAATTAAAATAAATTTATAAAAGAGTTTATTTTATTTATTTAAATGGTACATAAATGTACCAACTCATTCAGATTATGGAAAATACAGGATGGAATCGAATTATTAGGTTATGTTTGGTTGGCAAAAAATTAAATATTGAAAAAAAAAATCATATCGGGATTTTATAACTGAGAGTAGTCAGTCAGATTTTGATATTTCTTTTTTTCTTTTCCCATATAAATTAGGAAAAATTCATCTTTAAGGGTGATTTATTATTCCCTTACAGATTTTAACGATGTGTTGTGTAAATCAAAAATTAAGCATGTAATAATTAGTAGATTATAGTCACAAAAAATTAAGAAATAGAACCTTTTAACAAATAAATTAAACCGCCGAATAAACTGAAAAACAAAAAATATCAATCCTTTTTTATATAGCCTTAATAACTTAGTTCATAAACTAATGTAAGTATACTTTCGTATAAATTTTCGTAATTATTTTGAGTTTTCATTAACCATAACAACTAAGTTCTTAAACTAATGTAAAGTAATTTGGAATCAGAATCAATCATAATTCAGACGCATAAACTTCATTCAATGATAAACTTCAATTCAATTCGCATAAATTCGCTTTATCAGGACCTGAACAGATTAATTTCATTAAAAAAATTGGGTATTTACTATTATATAATGAAAATTAAAAATCGATGAAATGTTTATCAACACAAGATTATTTATTATGAATATTTATTAACAAACTAACTATGATTTATTATTAAAAGCATGCCAGAATAATTTTTAAAATTCAATATCAATGAGATAACTCCTTTCAGAAAGCACCAGAAAATAAAAATTTGTGAATATGCTGTATATGCAACTTATAAAGTTAATATAATATTATTAATTTACACGAATTCAACCAGATTTTTCTAAATTAGAATAGTTAAACGCAGTGAGAGAGTTGTTATATGACAATTAATAAATCAACCATAAGTTAACAAAGTAAATGTATTTTTGATTAAGTGATTGTATAATTAAAAATTATGGTGTGGAGTATTGCTTATAATAAATGACTTATTTAAGCAGACACTCTGTACATTTATTTAATATGCATATATATACAATATGTAATGTTTTGTTTAAAATGAACAATAGACTTATCATTTAGCCGGACAAGAACAATATAATAATCATAATAATAAGAATATAAACCTAACTACAAGGAATAATAATAATAATATTTAAATGTTTTACAGGAAACATTTTAGAAATAACATTTCTATTTTTATTGTGTAATGAAATATAGTAATAATAAAGTACCTATGTATATAAAAACATGTGCCAGTCAAAGGAGAATATAGCGAACGCTCATTTGACTTGACATTTCATCAAACAGCGTCATTTCAAAAAACTGATTTTTCGAAGACAGATTTTCTCTCAAGATTTGATGAAATATCTTGGTACTAATTATATAGTATTTTGGTGGTATTCGTTATTGAAGAATAGATGAAAATCACTTGATCTAACAGATAACAGTTTTTCCATCTCTAACAGTTTTTCCATCTCCTCTTTGTCATAAATCTGTATCGACCATTGCTAAACGGGTCAGTAGTCAGCTCTAACCGCTTAGCTACATAGACAAAGTTGTTGCGGATTACGGGGCAGTCGATTGATCACAGTGTTGTTGCTTGCATAAGAACGAAGTTACCGACTCCGCCTACATCATAAATTTGATTGTGTATTATAAATTAGAATGAATTTTACTCCGATTTATTTATCAAAACTAAAATACGCCCCTGGAAAAAAATTTATTTTATTAAAATCAAAAATTAACTCTTGTATAACCAAAATCTTCAGTCTAAAAAAATCTCGAACAATGAATTATTCGATAAGAAATTATATAACAAATTTACAAAAAAATAACAATTTTTTATTCCCGAAATTATTTTTATTCTATAAATTGGTATATAGCCAGACAGATAGATATTTGAGACATGTTGTAAAAAAAGTATTGTTACGTTTATAATATCCTGCGATAATAATAGTCAAGTGTTGAATTAAAATATAGTAATTAATTCAAGTGAATTATTATTTGTAAAAAAATTATTTAAAGGAATTTTTTTTTAATTTTGAACAAAATGTTTTTCTAAAGATAATAATTAATTTTTAAATACAAAATTTAAGGAAAATTTGTAAATTGAAATATAATTCATATACCAAGCCGGTAAGCTAATTAAATTCCTATAATTATTTATTGTAATTATTGAACACAGGACAGATATAATTTCATTGTAACTCGTCGTAATTCGTTATTACATAAAATGTCTGAACCACTCTTCATATATACAATTTTTCTTTTGATTTGCGACACATACACAAGAGACTATTTGGTTGGCAAACATTTTATGAATATAGAGAGTATATTTTCCATTTAAATTGAAATGTTGATGAAAATACCTATATTGAGCATAAGTGTGGGTTATATAACATAGGTATATATTTTTATTTTACAATCCTTAATTTTATAGAGATTACTATAACAGTAACATACACACTCTCTCATATATATTTCTCAACATTTTTATTTTATCTTCTAGTTTTTTTTTTATATATATATATATATATATTCGAACCAACCAAGACAAGACAATTTTAATAAATTTTGTTTTTAAATGTTGAAAATAGCTTTAGCTTGTTATGTGGTACGCAATTTTAACTATGAACCCTGCTGAATCCCTCCACCAAGTCTTTGTACTCTTACTATTTTGTATACTTGGGCAATCAAAAAATGTATTATAATATTACCTTTTTTTCATTTTGTTTCTTATTTAAAAACATTAAATACTCGATTGTTATGTTGTGTAGAGTTGTTTATCAGAATTAACTTTATTAATCGATCTAAAACTTTCATTTTAAACTGAAAAAATAATAATAAAATACCCAAAAAAATTAGTGTATTTTATAGTTTTAAGTAAGCGTGGAAGATTCAGGTCGTTGAATTTCTTATTCTAGGAGTATGCATAAGGCGGTTATAAATCATTCAGAAAAGTAAAACAATCCTTAGTTTTATTTATTCGAATACGTCAGATTAAAATATGTTTGAATAATTACACACTGACATAATTGAACATTTCACAAATCTGACAATTTAAGCGTGATGCAAGAGTGGCAGTGTCATAAATAGAAAATATACTTTAATAAATGTTGCTCCGTACGTATCTATGTTGTGGGACTGAATTTTTATAAATATTTTTTCCTATTTTCAGATGTAAAGGTTTATTGGAAAACTGAGACAGAATTAAAAAATATTTGCATCGTTTACAATATCCACTAACAAAAATTAGAAATTAGTCTAAAATTACTCAACTTTTCAACTCAACAAAGCCAAAAAACATTTTCTAAAGTGGTTTAATTAAAAATTTTTATCTATTTCGGTCACATTATTATAAGGCTGCTCAAATTTTTTATATCATTCCTAAATTTCTCGCAGTATACAAAAAATAAAAAAAATATTTTTGTGCGAATATATCAATAAAAAAAAATATCCAAAAAGATAGTGAAGATAACCACCAGCAGTTAATTGTGTTAATTGTATTTGATACTCGACATACGACCTAGGAGTACTAAATTTTTTAAAACTATAATACTTTTTTATGAAACTTTTACGTAACATCCTTTATATTTACTTATCTAAGTGTCCATAATTTTCATTGCTGTAGTGTAAACTTTGTTTCAAGTACCTAAGTTTTTCTGTATTATATAATTAAAAAAAAAAAAAAAAAACTTACAATTACATGACTTTTATGCAATGTAATGAAGTTAAAGCACGTAATGTGGTTGAAATTCTCTCTATAATAATTTGCACATAATTTTATTAACTCACTGCTGTGAAACTAAATAACTCAGTAAACCTCTATGTACAGATTATAAAACCTTTCTAAAATAAAATATTCCGATATCACGGCAGCAGAGCATCACAATGATTCAATTTTATTGATTAAAAATTTATGCACCAAATTTAATTATGCAGCTCATAAAAGGCACCTTATTTTGAGCACATTTCATTTCAATTTTGAATACTTTTTTACATATTTCTAGATGTCACTAATTAGCTTGCCACTTCTTTTAACAGTGATTCATGTAAATGAGTCAGTGCAGTAATATTTATTGTAATTTTGATTAAATTGCTTTAATGAATACACACCATAATTGCACCTAAAAAACACCTAATTCTGGTACTTATATAGTAAAAATTATTTTTACACATTGTTCTGTCAGCCTGATTTTACGGCAACAATGTTTCATAATCACTCAACTTACTCAAATAAATTTGAGCACCTAATTTAATATTGCATTTTCTTAAAATGTCATAATTTTGAGCATATTTCAATTCAATTTTAAATACTTTGCTCTGCTAGATTGACTAGTACCTATACGAAACATGGAGATAGAAATACATTTCTGAATAAACATTATTTCTCATGTGGTAAGATGTGGTACAGCAGAACAAACTAATAAATCAAGAAAGTTTTCTCATTCTATATGTTTATTTAAAATAAAATGATCTAAAAGTTTCTGCTTCTCAGTTTCAAAATATTATTTACCGAATCATTTACACTATGTTTTTAGTTAATAAATACACACATATAACATCTAAGTATGTCTTAAAAAACAGACTATACCATGCTCATAAAAAGTTTATTTTATTCGTTTCGAAAATCGACATGTTTCAAGATAATGTAAGTATATTTGATTTCTGTAAATAATATATGAACTAAAAATTCAAAAAAAAAAATAAATAAATAAACAAAATGGACTGACAAATGACAATTTGTAACAGGGAATTATTTATGGAACTATTTATTAAATTTGAAGGAATTGTTCATTTTTTAGTTCTTTATAGTTAATTTTACTTTTTCTTATTGCTAACACTAAAAATTCCCCTTGCTTTGATATTAATTTTTTTGTAAAAATTAAAATGTGAGCACTCGAAACGTTGCTGTATAGCAAAAATATTAGTAAGTTTTTGCTACAAAGAGAGTGAAGTGCAATAAAAAAGTTTTTCTATTTTATTAGCCCATTTCCCTGAGATTACATAAAACAACATCTTTCTAGCTTACTTGGAAAAAATATTTTTGAGATATTTTTGAAGATTTTTCCCAAAGAGAAGGAGATAACAAAAATTTGTAGTTTACTTATTTCTCTGATTATTTCACATTCATTGAAAAACTCATCGTTCTTGCTTGTATAGAAACATTCCCCTTAGGAGAGGGGATAATCATTTTCATTCGTTGAAAAAACATTTATTTTCCTAGCTTGCATAGAAAACGAATAGAAAATAATAAGTATTTTTAGATTTTATCCAAAATTGAGCAAATGAAAAATCATTTGTTCTAGAAATCCTTTTTCAAGAATTATCTACATTGAATATATGTAGTGTCTAGATAAAAGCCAGGACCTAATTTTATATTAGACATATGTCGTAGTATATTTAATTTAAGTAGTCTAAATTTTGTAACGCTAGCCTATACTGGAGCCACTGGTAGGCCACTAAATTTTGGTATAGGTTGGTATTCGTAAAACCATTTTCACCTACCCGTCTACCTTTCCGTCATCAATACCCCCAAATACTAAACGAGATAACGAACAGAAATAACGGTGACGTATTCTAGACTCAAGTATCTGGAATCAGAATATTATTAATTTGTTATCAAATTGTCAGATCTACAGTTTGTATTAAAATTGAACATAATAAACTTCAGCATTTTACTATTAACTGTATATTATCATAACTAACTAAGAAACTAAGCTTGTCAAGAAGACTGTTGTTATTTTATACAAACATGTTCTTCAAATGAGAAATTTATTTACTTTTAAGCATGCCTCTATTAAAATTGTGAACCATAAAGAAAACTATTATTTGTTCAACTTTTACACCATTAATGTAGTAACGTATTTTATATCACTATGTCATCCAAGAATTAATATTTTAAAAGTTACATATGAAATAAGTCAAACCATATAGCGTCTAGTCGCATCAAGAAAATTATTATAGAATCACAAATTTATATTAAAGTTTTTCAGGTGAGTTTAAAAACGGATTTATGTGCAAAATTTTAATGTATTAATTTTGCACGTAATTGCGCGCACAAATTCACTTTGCTAAATACGTTTTTTTTCCTAGTGTAAATTTGAGTATGTAATTTTTTATTATTTGTGCAAGTAATAAAAATTTTATAAAGAAAAATTAATAAATTGAGTTATTAGAATAATATTTAATAAACTGGAACAAGAAATATATTTTAAAGCCAATCTCCCAGGATTAAATAAAATATAGAAAATTATAAATTTTATAGTATTTGTAGAAGGTAAAAAAAGCTATCAAGAAGAATAGTTTTTTTTTACTTTAAAATTTTTTAAGCTTAATCATAAATAAATAAAAGTATTTATGACAATATGGTTTAAGAAATAAAATAATTAGGTTTACAACGCTACCATATTATTTTGTTATTTTACCTTTCGAATTCTAGCAAAAAAGTTTAATCTTGATATACGTCAGACTTTACCTGTAATCTGTCGGTCACACCAAGGTCACAAACTTTTTTATTTTTGCCATTGTTGTTTTTCATTGCGGTTCGTGTAAAGTCCGAGGAAGATGGCCGTGCGAGAGAGATGGCCAGTCCAATTTCGGTGCCAATAGGTTAATTGTTCAATTTTATGCTTAGTTCAATATTCTAATACCATAAGCTACTAGTAGCAAGTTCAAAGTGATATTGGAAATAAATCAAAAAGTAAGCAAACATTAGTTAATGAGTTTTCCAAAGGAAAAAGTTTTTTATGTGTACACATCTAAGTGTAACCCTGATTGGTATTGTAGATGTATTGAATTTCAACCTCAAAATTGTCATCAATTTCTAGTCATTCAATTTTATCTCGATGTGATCTCACCCGGTTGATTAAGGAGAGATGGCCACAATTATTCTGGCAAAGACACAACGAGCAGCCCAATAGAATAACACCTTATCAAAATTTATGTCTAATCTATGTATTATATCTCAAAATTCTTAAATTCCGATAGCTAAAGAACAGCAGAAATACCAAAAAGGATATATAAAAATCTAAAAAAGACAAATAAAAAAGTAAATAAGAAAATACGGATGATAAAACAAACATGGTAATCCCCCCTGGACACCTCAGGGGTGATGGTCAGTTGAGATGTATAGAAAAATTTATTTTTATAATTGTTTTCATTTTAGATACTTTGTGTTATTTTATAGTTAAATGGTTGGATTCATAGCGTCTCCTAAAAACTATGGACATCTCCCCCGGACTTACTCTATATGACTTTTTCTACTTATATAAAAAAACAACTTTAAAATAATTTATAGATTTTATATTGATTCATTTCCTACCTAGTAATTACAAGAATTGATGGATTACAACGTCTTTGTAACACACTTTTAATAATTATAGGACTTCATCAAGCTGTATGAAGCTATAACATTATACAATCATGTATTAAACATATACACATTATTTGTTTGTGGATAATAACAAAGTTTAATTAATAACAAACATCTCTAAGGGATTTATTTTCATTTAAATACCAATAAATTCTCCAATAAAAATGTATTGAAAAGTATTTTATCCAATAAAAATGTATTGAACCATGTACCAACCAATGAGTAGTTTTCTGTAACTATAAATGCTCTCGTGCATGCTATTGTGTTTTATTAAATCTGTTGGATTAACAACACATCCATAAAACAATATTTAGTTTTTTAAATAGTTCAGTGGCATACGAATTTAAAATAACTGGTGCAACGCGTCACATATGCCTTCCTTTTATTTCTGTGTCCTTTAAGGATGGATAACTCAATCAGTATAACTCAAAAACAAAAAGAGATAGCGAGCTAAAATTTTGGTGACGTATTCTAATCATAGAAAGTGAATTCAAGTTCGTGAATGAGAAAAGTCGGTATATTAGATCCAATGCATCCTAGACCCAACTTTGGCACTACAAAAGATAGAAGAAAAGTACAAATACAAAAACTTTTGTTTGAAACATTTTTTCGTCTTAAGATTCTTTTTCCTAAAATAAATTTCCAAGAAATCTGCTACTGTCAATTTAATTTTCTTAGCAAGGTCTACTAAATCTTATTTTACTTTTGACCTTAAAAATTTTATGTAGGTAAAGCTTTTAGTATAAAGAAAATATTTTTTGTTTTATCGCGATAATTTTTATAGAGACTACAAAAAGTTTTCATTTGAAATGAAAAAAAAAGTTATATTGTCTAACATACATCCGTTATATTGACCACATTGTTTTATGATACACAATGTTTTAATAAAGTTTTTCTTTAATGAACAATTAATAAAGCAATTAGTCTGTCAGTAATTTTAAAATTAATTGAATACTTCTTCGTATCAATTACAAACGACAGCACGACAATGTTTGTGTGTATCCTTCATAAAAGAAACTACAAAACAAATTCATTTATCTTATATTTCATATTTTCAAAAAAACACGTTCTCAATCAGCCACGGTACTTTTCAGTAAAATATTTATAGTCAAGGTACTCGATTTGTCACAAAACGCCAAATGCAAATATGTGAAAATAATGTCACAAAAAATGGGTTGGGCTGACTTGACTTTATTTATTCTTTAGCTTGAATTACTTGTTTTTGCAAATTTGTGTATGTATATCACGCTATAAAATATTACCACTTGAATAACAGGTTGTGAAAGGATCTACGATAAAAAAATAACTTGACCGGATTTATAAACTTCGCTTTATTTATATACTAAGATTCAAAAAGCTTATATTTCATAACCAAACAACTCAAATATGTGAAAATAGCTTTAAATAATAATTAGTTTAACGAATTCTATTTAAGGAATCTTTGTAATTTGACTAGAAATTTGAAACCAAGAATGAATGATACTATGAACAAACAAAAATTTACCACAGGATCATTATGCAACGAATTATTCCATGATATAAAAACCATGATATTTCCTCTTTTTATCGAACAGGCTTATATGTGATGATTAAATATAGAAAGATAAAAAATCATTCTTCAACAAAATAATTTAGATATTCAACCTTTAAGATACTTATTGTTCTAAATTTAGCTTTATATTTCGAACAAACCACATTTATCTACCAAATTTATATATTATTAGTTTTCTTAAGTCCATTGTTTGCAAACACCAGTTTCACGTGAACATTTGTATTGTACAATTTGATTGGTTGTTTGGCATTTATTAGATTCAATTATAAATAATACTTCATTATTATCTATAGTACATGTTTATATTGCTATAATACAATATGTTATAACCAAGAAAATAAATCGATAAAGCAAGCCTAATTGTGATCACGCAATGAATGCGTAATCAGAGGACTAACGAAAACTTTTTCTAACCACATTATTAGTGGCTTAGAACTTTCTAGTACAGCCTGTATAAAATTCATACGTAAAATTAAGCTTAAAATGTAGCTGTTACTATTTCATATGTAAATTGCATATGAGTATATGAAAATAACAAAAGTTTAAAAAATAAACTAAAAGTGAATTTACCTATGCAAATTACAAAATAAAATATAATCCAACAAAAAAAAAAAAAACGAATATATAACAATCAAAATTCATTCATTTCCTGAATGCGAAAAATATATTTACATAAATAAATTATTAAACTTTTATTTCATCATTATCTCTAGAGAAATACAGACACACGCCATGCCTATTTTAAGTATAATAAAAATAACATACCTTTCCATCACTTTTCCGATATGCATCATGAATTTTCCATACTAATTCTGGACCTGCACTAGCAGTTTGTTTACCAATTTCAAAATATTGGCATACAGGATTATTATCTAATGGGCTTTGAGGTACACTACCACTTTTAAACTTGGCAAACATTGTAGAAGCCGGCATATGTAGGCAGAAAAAATATTTTAAATGCGATTGTAAAATGAAAAAGAAAACTTTTCACACTATCGGATTTTTATTAGACACACTGTATTATTATTATTATTATTTTTGGTCTATTTAAAAAAATATTATATTGCAATAAATGTAAAAAATACAAGTTATTTTTTTTTTTATTAAAATTCATATACTTATATAAAAAATAATTTAATTTGTTTTTATTTTGATGCTATTTTGATTTTTTTTGAAAAGTTAGTTGGCATAATGATAATAATAAAAAATTTAACCGCACATTTTCATATTAACACGGTAGCTTAGCCATGTAAAACACGTTTTATCATCCCGTCGTTTTTTATTTTCATCTGAAACAGAAAAAAATTTAAAGTTTACTTATTTTGTATCTATTATTAAATTTAAGTAATTTAGTACTTAACTAACATTTATTTATTTTTATATACAGTAAACACAAAACATGTTATGTAAAATTTTTTAATAAAAAAAAATTATTTTCAGTTTTATTTAATAAAGTCTTTTATATTCAACGTACTGGAATTGAACGTTGTATAACTAAACTTTTCAAACGCACTCAAACAAAACGTTGTTCAGAACTGGTGCGATTATTCTCAATTGTAAGTAAAAAGCTTAATATGGGAGGCATCAGAGACGGTCTATCCGGCAGGAATAGACTGGTTGTCTTCCGGTTGAGAAATAAGTGAAAAATATTATTTCAAAATCAAATTTTAACTTTTGCCTCGGGCGACAGAAAGTGTAAATTCGTCCCTGATAAGTTCCTTTAGTGCAAAATTTTTGCATTCTAGCTGGTTTTTGGAAACCTCTTTCTACCCTGTGTTCGAAGAAAAACTAATAAACGCAAAATTGACAATTATTAAATCGAATATGTTACTTTTCCGAAGATACGAGTAGCCGCTAGTATATATATAAATATAAATAATTTTAGAAATAACTATTTATTTAATTATACTTAGTTTTATAATGGTACTAATTAATACGTGGTTTATTTAATTAATTTATTACATTTATTTCATAACATAGGTGATTGTAATCCAATTAGTTTTTAATAAAATATAAATTTTAATTATTTTCTATAAACGATTTTAATTTAAAAACAAAACAAGAATGAGAATAACAGCATTCATATGGATCAGAAATCGAAACCGGGTTTCTTTTATTTCTCTGCATTCTTAGCAAATCTCAATGACACCAACCTTAATTTTGAATCAAACATCAACGTTTTTATAAACAAATTTTAATATTTAATGGTAATTTGAGTATTATTAAAAAGGATCTAGGACACTAGGATTTTTCGAATAAATTAGGATTTTTAGCCCCAATTTTCTATATCAAAAATATTTTTTCTTATAAATACGTATTTCGACTACAAAGTTATCATCATCAGTAGGAATTTGCTAGGCGTTATAATTCTCTGAGGAGATGTTACTTGTTGCTAGCTGGTGACGGCACGGCACGGCAATGTTTTTGATCTAGAAAATTGGAGCAAAAAATCGAAATTTATTTAATGGTTAATTTTTGAACATGACAAAATAAACAATTTTATTGATTTATAAACAATGTTTGTATTAAAAATATCCAAGCATGCTCAGAAACAAATAATAAACACTCAAATATCCACGTGATACCCAACGTCGAACTACAGTTCTTTCTTAAATTATTGACCGAAGGAAATTCGGTCTATGGTATAACAATATTGCATTTCGTTTGTCTCTATCAATCTATGTTTGCTCCGTAGTACCTTTTGAACGTCTTTTACAAAATTTAATAGGCACATTGATCAAATTCAGAAAATTGACACTATAATGTTCTCAGAAATTTCATTTTCCCCCTCGACAAAAAATCATTTTTTTCTAATAAAAATAGCCGGTTTCGAACCCGGAGCTTTATAGTTCCAAAGCACGTCCTCTCTATGCATTAAATAATATTTTTATTTTTCTTATTTTCAGTTGCCCTGTTCACAGAATTACTAGTAAAATTGTTATTACAATGATTCTTAATCATATAGAGAATGCGTATATTTCATTTTTTAACTAACAATGCTTAAATTCTTCCAGTCCATTAATTACCATCAAAGAAAATGTTTTTGAATTTTACTAAAACTTATACAATTCTAATGATTTTTTATAGATTCTGAGATAATGTAATAACAGCATTAGTTTTGAGTACCAATGTGTTAGCTTTTTAAATCTGGAGAATAGTAAAAACTGTATTTGTCTGAAGTCTCGGGTCTAATCATCCCATTAGCTCAAAAAATAAATATTATACAAATTTATCAATCTGAATCTAGAAATCCTGCTTATAGTGAAAGAACTGATTAAAGAAAATTTTGCATCAAAGTAGTGAAACAAATTATAGACTCCCCAATTTAATATTTGTTTAAGAATATGAAACGATTTTAGAGGATGAGATCAATTCAATAAGAATTCGTAGATAATTATAAATATGGCTACTTAGATCATAGGCTTAAGAATAACAATAAGTTGCTTTCAGAATCAGTACACTTTAATTATTTGCCCTTCCAAATTCCTTTCAAATCATTGCATACGATATAGCTCTTAGAGAATAGGTAATACTTTTCAGCCCTCCACATCATTATACATATAAATTGGAGATAAAAAATTAGGTGAATTGAAAAATGTGAATTTTTTCGATTATGAGTAAATAAAGAATATATATGTTATTTAATTACCAGCAGATGATAATGAATTCATTTTTATTTTTCATAAAACTATAAAACTAACAAACATTTAATTTGTTATCGTAATAGGTTAGAAAGAGAATATTTCACGATGCAGATAATTGAATGTTTTTCTCGTTTCATCGCATTTACAAACTATTATTTATTTAATCTAATTAAATTTTAATCAAATATCGGAAATATAAAATTATATTGAAATATATTATTATAAATTTGGTATGTGCTACACAACATTTATCTATCAACTATTAAAAAAGGAATAACAAATAAACAAGCATTTATATTAATGTCGCTCTATCAGTATAGAAAGAAAAATCCCAAGGAGAATTCAGTGGCCGAGCGAGTAATGGCACTAATACCACTACACGCTAGGCTACTTAGACTAGGAGGTTACGGGTTCGAATGCAGGCAGCGGCAATGTGATTCATTATAACGGGGCGATTGATTTGATCGCACTGCCGATTCTTAGATTAGAACGAAGTAATCGACTCCAGCCATATCATAAATTTAATTGTATAATGTGATAGCGGATGTAGGTTAAATAAATAAAGATTAAAAACTATGATGTCGTATATGTTCGTAAAACGGAGCTTAATCCCTATTATTATTATTATACTAGTGGGTCCATGTGTTGCTTCTCAGCATTGATTGTTGATAATAATTTTATATGTAAAATCTGAATCTCAAATTCTAAACAAGTGTGACATTTTACAAACAGACCTCATACTATTGATCATTCAAATCACACAAAAAAGGTGATGAAAAGGAATGTTGTGCTCTCAACAATCTCCAACTCATCTAAAATATTAAATTTCAAAGAATAGGTCTTGAATCACTGACCAAAGTTCTTAGACCAAAACGAACTTTCAATGTTCATTTGAACAGGAGCTATATAACTTTAAGTAGAGAAACTTTCGTAAAAAGTTGAAAGTCAAGTTGAAATTTCGCGTCTTGCTCTCCATCTCATCCAAATTGATTTAATAGGTCTACTGAAAGGTCTTGACTCACTCGGTGTTCTTAGATCAAAACTATCACAATACTTGCAGAAAGAAACGCCCCATAAGGACTTGAGAAAGGCTTAAGATAGATGTAATAAATGCTTAATGCTTCATGTGGATACTGAAATACCTTTCATTTAAAAAAAAAACTTTTGGATAGCAGGATAGAATGGCCGGACGGACTCGGAACAGTTTTCATCAATTTTTTTAATATATAATTTGTATTATATTAAATGTGTTGCATTATAGTTGACTGATATTTCATGCTAGGTTTTATTTATAGATAGAAATATAAAAAAGTTTCATTCTTTTGTATAAACAAATACCATTTGGTTCTTGCTCCGATGAATTCTATATTGAAAACAAAGAATTCTAAGAATAAAATAATAGAAGTATATTCTAAACATTTTCTAAGAAAACCATTTACAATATTGAAATTTGTCAAAAATATATCACACAAAAAATACAATATTAAAAAATTATTAATAATACCGGGCGATAATTTGTGAATATCCATGAAAAATTCAAACAAACAAAAATGTGAAAGCTGCAAATAATAATTTTTTGTATTGATTAAAAAATTATTGGAGCATAAACACCTGTTGAAAATTCTCCTATATGATTTTATACTTCCTCCGCTCAAATTGACTTTTTTAAGCGTAAATACAAGTTGAAGAAGTTGAAACACAAAATTCTTATAAGACTTTCCAATTTATAGAAAACAACGTTTGGAAAAATAATGGCCAGTCACAATTGGTAATATAATCAATTCCCAAACACAAATGACTCAAATATATCTATAGAATAGATAGAAGCCATAAATTTTGGTTTTGGTTGATGTAGATTTTACTCAAAACCGCATTATATCTTAAGGATAATGGCATTCTTTTATTAATAAGTTACTTTTGTTTGACAACAAACAAATAAAATGGAATAATCGTCTCTGATTTCAAAGTTTCTGTAATTTAACTTCATCTGGTTTATTCCCGATGCATATATACCCGGGTCTTTGTCAAACTATGAAACTGTTCACTGCATTTTAATGGTGGATTAACATTTGGTAACTATTAATTAGAATGCATTTTTAAAAATTAGTCCCTTAAGTGTGAAATAGAGAATTGGGAAGGAAGTAAGCTCCGAACATGAAAGCTTCATTATAAGGCAAGAGAAAAGTTTAAGAAGAATGGGAAAGAAAAATAACAAGAGAAATTTAAACAACAGAGTAAGATTAAAATGAAATAGGATAATAAAAGCAACTAAAAACCAATTTAATTTACATTGTATCTATTGTATCGATTTTCGTTTATTGAGAAAGTTTTAATCTTCGACAGAAGCGAACATACACCTTTACATTCCATATAAGGATTATTTACGTGGCCAATACGGGGTCTTAATGAGCACATCGTTTATTGAATTGACTGCTGCACCCAAGTTTAAATCAACGTATGGCATGTGGATCGATTTAACTTGCTTGTTTGATTAATATCGAAATCAATAAAAACATTCAGGCTTAGTTTTCAAAATTCCCTTTAAAATAAATACAATGACCATGACACAGACGGTACACAGTCATAATTCTTTTATTTACACAAACATAAATTACAACTATGAGTTCATATCTGTATAAAATTATCTCACAGATCTTTCAGTAAATATTAGCCAACGACTATCTACTTTTTTACTGTAAATTTTTAACATAACATTTATTTTAATTTTTATGTTCCCATAATGTGAAATAATACGATAGCACAACATTTTACTTTATTCCTATTTTAAAAAAAATAAAAAAATAAAAAAATAAATTAAACTTAAAACCGAGTTCAACTTTATGTCAGTCAATAAATATTAAATTTTATTTTATTGTTTTTATTTTTCGTGATCATATCAATTGGAGGTATGAATTCATACCTATGAAAATATATAAATAGGTAGTCATAAATAATAAAATATATTATTGATTATATCTTAAAACATGAAAATATGAAAATAGTCGGCCGTACTTTTGTAGTGAATTATTGAATAAAATTTCCACAAGTAATACCAATTTTTATAATCTGCCGTATGATCATTCTTTAATAATATCCACAGCAAAAATCGAAAATCAATTTAGAACAAAAGCGTCTTAGTCTACAATGATCACCAGAGCATCAATAACAACACAATCCTATGATAATTGCAGAAAAAAAATAAACACAAGATTATATCTTAAAATATGGAAATAGAAGGTATAATCGTAGCAACTTTGGTAGTGAATTATTGAATAAAATTACCACAAATAATAACATTTTTTATAATCTGCTGTATATGTGATGATTTTTTGATAATCACCGGAATAAAAATCGAAAATCCAATTAGAACAAAAGCTCAACATAGGGAATTGTAACAATATTAATTTCAAATCCATGATAGGTCACATTAGTTCATGAAATCCACTAAGAAACATTGTCCTTATCTAAAATTCATCTTCACGACTAGAAATATAGAAAATTTTCCCAAAATTCATCTTCAAGACTAGAAATATAGAAAATTAACAATTGACAACAACGATTAAATCTTAAAGATAAGCAAAAAATATATATCCAAAAGAAATATTAATAATACCAGCATATGGATTCATATACTTTGAATAACAAACATTTGTGGTTTTTTAGTCCAAGGATAAAGTAAAAAATAAATTAAAAGAAATAATCCTTTTTAAAACAAGCTTTTATTTAAAAAGAAAAAAATAAACTTTTACTTTAAAACATTTACTATCAAGTCAATACATAATTGATATGATATAAAAGCTTGTCGCGAGATATATTTGTGTAGATAAAGAAGTAAATTAAATAATTTGATGTAACTGATTTTAACTATTAAAAACTAGATAAATACCAGTACTTAAATCTCGCGGCTATTTGTTTACGTTTATGATAAATACCATAAATATTTTGACATCATCACTTTACGTGGATAGTAAAATTTTTAAAGTAAAAGTTTATTGTTTTCTTTTTAGTGTATTAATTTTATATAAAGAAATTATTTTTTATTTTTGACAACGAAGGCGTTGACTAGGTTTCCTTTCTCAATATTTTCGTTGGTAATGTATGGTCTACATTATATTAGGCTACCTATATACATCAACGAGCTTCAACAAGTTTCTATAATGCTAGAAAATATTCTCATTGAATATGTATGTCAATTGTTATAATGCAAATCATAATTGTTCCATATGTGCAACTGTAATATTTGATATTTTTTGAGTACGTACTTCACGCAAAGCTTTATAAAGTATTGTAATGCACTAAAGTATTTAAGTATTGTTATGTACAACTTTCTTATATCGATAATTATATCTTTGATACTAAAATATATGCAGCCAAATGATAGGAACAAAATTCATATTAAATGATTATTATTTTCACTAACAAACTTCACTAATAGTTTTTGGACAGTTTTGTCAATAGCAAATGGTATTAGTAAAATCATTTAATGAAAACTCTACTGTTATATCGTAAAATCCATTTCATATGATGAATAATTTTATCGTCATCGGTCATATTAACTAGATTTCTTTGAGTTTTTAGGTCTGATTATCCAATATAAAATATATATTCATCCAGAAAAAGGGTTTAAAAATTAAAAAATTATTTCATTCAAATTCAATTATTTATTGTCGATCCAGACTCAACAATTTATAACATTTTGTTAGATCAATATTCATAGTATTAATTTTTTCTTTCAAGTGGATGCTTAAAAGAAAACATATAAATAAAAATAAATTTTTTAAATTCAAAATATATTACTTCCAAGTTATACCCATGATATTTGGAATTATTGTATACCAAAATTTGCTAAACAAGAGCAACAAATTCAAATTCAATTCATCAGATGATTTGCCCTTATTTCATCAAGTAAAGTTGTAGATGACAAGCTTAAATTTGATACTTTTAAAGACACACACAATTTATCGAATAAGAAAATAATTATAATAAGTATTAAAAAGGGATCAGACTTCTTACATAAAGCACACTCCTATAGGTAAGAAGAATGCTTTAAACAATCTGTTGACTTTAATTACATGTAATATGTATTTCTTTCAATTTCCTCGCATAAATAACTCAAAAAATAGTCCAAATGTTATGAATATATCGGTATGCATAATATTGACATCAAAACGGAGAGCTTGTCTATAAGTTCTTCTCGAAAAAAATCTGATTAAATAAATTTATTTAAAATCAAAATTTGATTTTATATTTAGAAATGTTTTAAGAGAAAAGCTGTTCCACAATCCTTCCGTTTCCATGTCAATATTAGGGCTACCAAATTTCAAAACATTTGGATAATTGGTTTTTGAGTTATTTGTGCACGAAAATTGAAAGATTTTACATAAAAGAGTGTGCTTCAGTATTATTTTCAATCTTCCTTAAGGAAAGATGGCAGGGTGATTAATGCATGAAAATAGTTCAAGCCTGAACCAAATAAAATTCATTCAAAAAGGTTTCTTTCCTGTAAAGTCCAATGGACACGGCTTTGACAATTAACAAACCAAAAATTCAGAATAACCACAGAGTTCATGACAAAGGCTTACTAGTCTAATAGCTGGAAGCTATTAAAACAATACATATTATCAAAAAGCAAAAAATAGCCCAAAGACTCTTCTTATAAAATATTTATGCAATCACGTGGGGAAACTTTTAAAACCATTCGTCGAACGTATTAAACAAATTTTATGTTTATAGACAATTGAATATACAGCACGTTGTTTGTAAGTATTAATAAAATTTTTTTGTGTCAATTGGGATTCTTTGCGGTTTATTACACTTGACTTTTATATTCCAATACTCTTTATAAAGTGTTTTACCATTTCATTCAATGTTGAAAAGTTATTAAACACTTTTACAAGTTCATTTTCAACATTTTCAATATAAATTTGCAATGAAACTTCCTATCATTGACAACCTCCTAGTATAATGCATCTATGCATTAGTTGAAATAACTCAAAAACTATGAATTTTTATACAGAAATGAAAATTGTGAATTCATAAATTTTGTATAAAAATGCACTTCTTCCATTTTATATTTCAGTTCTCTTCATATTAAAATGAGAAAATATGTATATAAGATTTTTTAAACCAAAAATTGTGAAATCAAAGTTCTTTAATGTCCCAGTCCCATTTTTGCGATAAACCGTAGAAACTTAATATCAGTTTTAACTTTGTAAATTGGCAGTAAATTCGTAGGAAACTATCAACTTAACTTTGGGGTAACTTTTTTTTTTTAATTTAATTTTAAGTCACTTTTTTACTTACAGTGTTTACTATACAACAATTGCTCACGGCATTCGAAACTGACCACCACTGACCTCCCATCCAAGTACTGACGACTGATGTTGCTTAATTTTGGAATCGATTGGGAACGATATATATATTACGTTATCAGTGAGGGAGAACTTGTTTTTACCATAATTGTTAAAAAATTCGAATGTTTGGTTTTTGTTTTTTTTTTTCGGAAAAATTCTTTATTTATGATGCAATTGTAGTATAAATAATCAAATATTTTCTCTAATAAATTATCAATTTAATTATGATCTTGTTAAAATATTATTAAATAAAATCTGACATTGTTGTTTGAACAATATATTTACAAAGTGAGCTAAGAATAATGTACCAAATTATTAGAATTTTAAAATATCTTACTGTACAAAAAATTATTAAACCTAGAAATATAGTCATAAATTTATCATCACACAATCAGATGGAAAATTGTTCTTTAAATTGGCTTGTGCAAAAATTTTGAAAAAAAAGGTTTTCAAGAAAATTATCAGATCTTCCTAAAAATAAGAATTTAAACTATTTGGGATATAATACAATTTAATTGGGTCTGCTCTAGGGTCTGCTTTACATAAACATAATTAAATTCAGTAAAAATCAGTAATTTTTACTGAATGTGTGTATGTGTGTGTGTCTGTCTGTCTGTGGTATTGTAATTCCCGAACGAATGAATTTTATTTTATTTTTTGTTTGAAAGGTGAACTAGCCAGGAGTGCTCTTAACACAACTCCTACAATATGGCTTACATCAAATGAAAGGGCTTGGCTAGTAAAACACTATACACGATGACAAATTTCAAATCCGAGATGACCATACATCTGAAAATGGCGCATTATATATTTTTTATCGGAGGTTTTATAAATTTTATAAAGCTCACTTGTATGTTAAGAAGAAAATATTTGAAAATATATTAGTTTAATTGAGCGTAAGAAGTGTTATCTTCTTAATTTATTGTGTACGAACAAATAGTTATAAATATGCATTATACATAATTAATTGATTGATTGAATAAACAACAATTTTTATTGCAAGAGAGGTAAAGTAATAGTAAGTGGCATCGCAACATATTGATTTTATTTAGTGGTAGAAGAGTATTAGTATAGTGGGTGTAGTGAATATAGTGGTACTATCTATCGTTTATATACAAACAAACTATTAAGCAACAAATGCAAAAACATTGTTATAGCAACGGAGCTTTTATTGGTTAGTACCCCAATAAAATTAGACATATTTACGTTTCCTAAATCATATAGGTATATATGTCAATTTAATATATACTAAAACAAAATTGTTGTACCTAAATAAGAATCCAATTAATTCATGATATCAAAGTATTTTCATGAAATACTTTTCGCTTTTTCAAGCCAATCAGTTGTTAAACTTTATATTTTTATTCAAAAGATTTAAAATTAATTTACAAAAAATTGATGTTTATAAAAAAGAGTTACGAAATGAACTCGACCCGTTTATTTTTTTATGTCTGAATATATCTTTTTTTATTGTGTTGCGTTTACATCGTATTTAGCCCTATTTAAATTTGAAATTATGTTTCCATTCTTAAATAGAAAGAGGGATGCAAAATAAGTTTTTTTTTTTTTTATTATGTTGCACCCAAGAGATATTTTCTGTAGTAGTATAAAAGTAAAAAATGGAAAAAAATGTATATATTATACACATCGTATTCTATACAGATGTGGTATAAATACGGATCAGTTTTTTATCTATTGGCATACGAAAAACAATGCTAAAATATTCGTTTATACAATTTCTATACACCTAAAAAATTACAAATAGATTCATAAAGAATCGATATCTGCGTGAGTAAAAAGACTGTGCTATCTTTGTTATTAAACAATAAAGTAGTTTAACATTGTTTAAAAAAGTCTAACCTTTTTAAAAAAATATTGATTTCTTAATAAAAAGTTACAGAAAAAATTATTTTTGTGCAATATACACGATTTTCTCTATGAATAACAAATTGAAAACAAAATATAACATAACACTTTTCAATATTTGGTTAATAACTAAGCTAAGAGTTTAGGCTGAACTAACAGATGACAGATAATAGTATATACTATACCAAAATGACGTTACATCATGGCAGTCTAGTGTCTAGGGTCATATAATATTAACATACAAATATATAATTTTAATCTAATAAATTTATCATGTGCTTTTATGACTCAAATTCAGGCTATTTAAGAATATTTCTACATAAATTTTAATTTTTGTCAAATTTCATGCTTTATTTTCACTACCAAAAGTATCCTATTCCGTTTACTCACACAGGTATCGCACCTGAATGAATTTATTTATTTAAATAGTTTTATGTACGAAAATTTAAACATTTTTTCCTATATCAAAAGCTACAAAAGACGAATATAAATTTACATACTTATTATACAATAGTTTTTATAAATTTTGGGTGTTGTATCTCGGAAAATATCTCTAAGACGATACACAATCACAAAAAATGATTATATCGGATATATCAAATCTCAATATTTGTTTCCAACCCCAATTAAATTTAATCAGAGGTTTTTTTTATAAACCTTATAAATAAATACACCGATTTAAACTTACCAAATATAATATATCCACCTAAATTCAACAATTCCTATTTGCCATTTTATCTAATACTGTATTCCTCTTGGCAACGAAAGCTATTTTTGTCTTGTCGAATTTGAAGTCTATTTTAAGTTATGGAGATTCAAATCCAACCTCAGGAAGATCCTGTCTGCCCTATCCACTTCGATTATGGAATATTATTCATACTCAATTTAATTACAGATTATAATACTGAAATCTAATAAATTCAAAGCGTTGAGAATCTGTAAGTAACTAACTCTTGTTATGTGCCCATATGATCTGTATCATATTATTTGTATCAGGTATGGTGATATATTATCTGTTTGTATATGTGCATACATTATTAGTAATCGATTAATTATAATTATAGTGACGATTTAATATTTAATTTATAATAATTTAATTTTAATAATTAAAATAGGTGAATAAATTACTTTTATGTAACAAATTAAACCAAAATAAATATTGAAAATTTGAAGTTAATTGCATTTATATTAATGAAATTTTATGTTGATTGACCAATTTTATTGAATCTAGTAGGTTTTATACACTTGAAAATACATATTTACACTTTTCAAATACTAAAAACATTTCAGCGATAAGTAATGGGTGTTTTTGAAATACCTATATTATGATAATAAAAGGCATTTTAAACTGGTGGAATTATTTATTATCTGTAGGGATAACTCTGTAAATAAGTAACTAAATCTCTAAATGTGTTCTTATAACGCATTAGATAAATACCAAGGATCTTTTATATTGTTATAAATGAATTTCAATACTATTATAATATTACAAACTCCTAATATAATGAACGTAAAAGGAGCTATAATTTTGAAACTACAGACTTAATATTACTATAATCCCATTACAGCAATCGAAATTCAACCATAATCACTCAAAAGTGAATCTAACTATCTTTAAACAAAACAATATATATGCGAGCCTTTAAACAAAGCAGTATATTAAACAAAAGAGTACATATGTGTGTGTATGGTAGTGTGTGTTATGGTATATGTGTGTGTGTGTGTGGTATTATGTTTTTTATTGATTTCATGTATTTGGTCTGAAGAAATAGAAGTCCATTTATTTTGTAAAAACAAAAAAAAAAACTATGCTTCAGGTAAAAAAGTACACAGTCAGATTTGAAATCAACTCATTAGATTTTACTTTGTAATACCCAAAAATACCCATTTTTTATAAATTTTCAACTAAAAGGATTATTACAAGTAAATTTACTTTATTGTCCGCACTAAAATGCATTTAAATGACATTGTAAATCCCCAATATAATATATACATACATGCATTATGCATGTAGAAGTAAACATGGCTAAAATGAACAATCGTTCATGTTTATGGATAAACTCGTCAATGTTATGTACAATTTTATGGATTAAAATTACTTGTAGTAGGTGTTATCTATTCAAAACAAACGATAATAGGGGAAATGTTTATTTTTGTTATAAATAATCACAAAATATCGATAAATAGAAAATCGGCTGTAAAAATAGCTTACCAATTATCAAAAAATTATGATTTCAATCAATTTATTTAAATTTAAAAAACTTAATTTAATCACACACAAAATCATTTTAATGTACGATTCAGATTAAATCGAATCCCGTATTAAACTTCATATAAGGTAAAAATATGTACTGATAATTATCACAAGACTTCCTTATAAAATTATATACTTTTCGAAATATTAAATTGCTTTTGTTATGTAAACAAACAAAACGAGAAGTAAACAAACATTACAAACAACTGAATCTACAAACAATCGACGCTTACTCAAAATTATAAAATTACATTATGGTGGTATTTTTTAATTTTTTTCAGTTTAAAATGAACGTTTTAAACTGATAGATAAACAAAAATAGATCGATAATAATAAACAAAATAATTCTGATAAACCCTGACTGACCCAACACAAAACATATAACAATCGACTTTTTAATATTTTTAAAATAGGTATAAAAATTCAAGTGTCGCAGTTTTTTTTTTTTTTTTTTAGTATATGCAGCCAAATATGATTAGTTTAATTTAATTCCTTTAATTGATTTTTCCCAGAGAATAAAATATTAAAGAGCTGTAAATTTTCTGTAACTATACCAAAATCGTGGGAGTCATTTGTCTAAAAAAGAAAATAAAACTTCAAAAAACCAGTGAACCATCAAAAGTTTAGTAGCACAACTACAGAAAGAATATGAAAACAGAATACCAAGGTTGGGTTTTTTAGACAAAACATTGAATACTTTATCACACACACACACACATGCATACCAATTTTTGGATTCAGGGTCTCAAAACATGAATTTCCGAGCTAAAAACTCGAAATATTGACACGTAAAATACATTCTTCTGCCAGTAGTGAGTAAAAATAAAGTAATATAAAGTGAAAATGTATGACACAACATAATTTTAAATACTAATATCATTTACTTAATCTTCCATAAAATTGCTATTTTCCTTGAAAGCTTATTCAACATATTCAATAAAATGATCCTATAGGCAAATCGGATGTGATTTTTCGTTTAATTATTTTTCTTATAACATATAAGTGTATATTCGAAAGATAAATATAATTTTAAAGTTGTACAACAAGTATTATAATCATAAAAGTAGATAAATATTTTATATAAAATAATAATTTTATTTAAAGTATCAGCATCCACATAAAAAACAGGGAGAATTTTTTTATTTCTACAAAAAATCTGCAATTATGTTTTGCTTAATTTACGAACGGTAATCTACGAAATTGCTCATACGGTTTAAATAATTATTACAACAATATTTATAATGAATCTAACATCTAGACTTTTGAAACTACAGTTCCCATTCCAAAAATTATTTCACCAATATTTAGAAACGATTTTTAAGAACACAACAAAAAAGATCCAACTTTCAGGTATGTTGAAAAAATTAACATTGAAAATTTATGTAATAATTAAGAGTGATAAAGGTGTGTAGAGCATTTTTTGAATTTTTTGGGTGCGAAGAATCTAGTAAACTACACAAATTATGAACCTGGAGTTCTATACGAAGTTGCGATCATCCAAAGATACCAACTATTTAATATATAAAATCAAAGAAATAGAGTACCGGATTAACCTGATTTCAAACTGATTATGGTCAAATTATAACCTTGATAACTTCAGTAGTTTTCGATTAATCGAAAATTAATAATCAAGAATCAAGAAAAAAAGATACTGTTTTATTTATAAGTCTAATTTGAATCAAAAAACAGTCCGTGTATGTTTATTAAGAACTCTCCCTTAGGTGTTTTTAAGTAAATATTATTTTTATCACATCTCCCTTATTAACAACAACAGTATATTTATATAGATGTATGTGTAGTACGTATCATCATAAAAATATTGAAAATGAATAATTCATCATTTTTAGATGTCATGAGTAAATACTTCAAAAAGGTATGTTGTAATTCATATGGGTGTATTATTAATAGAAAAACATTTTTATGAAAACCGATGAACTAAACTCAACAAGCACATAGAACTTTGCGGATTTCAACAATATTTTATGCATAGTATCAGGGAAAGCTCTCCGGGTCTGTTAAAATTCCTGTACAAACATAATATTATCGAAATCAGAGGAAAACTTTTGTGGATTTATCGACTTTTTTGGAAAAATTAAAACGTTGTCCCTTCGATAAAACTATGTTTATTTATAAGGTAATTTAACCTGTAGAATTCATAAATAACATCGTTTTAATAATTGAATGCATATTATGTGATATTTCGAAAATAGGTTTCAAATCGTAATGTAAGTGTTATTTTTGAAATACAGGAATAATATTAGTATATACATGTATAAGTACCTACATTATTTTAATAGGATCTTTTCGGCCCAAGTATAAAACGTGATTAATTGTAGCGTGGTCCAATCATTGGATTGTAAATGGTATCTTTTCGGACTGTTAATATCACAATCTAGATATTATCACAATTGAAAATATGCATTAAAATTACATTAAGGTGTACCCCAAAACTGTTTACATCGTATCCCCAAATCAAACCCATATCACAAAATTTCCGTATACTGTCCTTAAAAGATTTTTGAAAATCGCAAAGCTCTCTCTGCTCTAGTAAAGTTTAGTTCACAATTTTTAATAAAATTTACTTCAAAATACTATACTATAATATTTATATAAGTCTTGAGTAATGTGGATAAAGCTTTTTTACAAAATAAAATCAACACCTTTATACATATATTACAAAACGGATTACATACTTGTAAAAGCGTCATTAATATTAATTTAAAAAAAATTATTAAGGTACACTTCAAACAGAAAACATTAGTATTTTGACATGATAAGTAATTTAATAAAATTTATTTTATAACTAATTTTAAAAATTGTTTCTGGTAAATTCGACAAGTGTTATAAAGGCTATGTTCTATGTGAAAAAAAAGAGTAAAAGGTATTAATTTGTGAATGGTATTTTATTAACTTCCCAATGGTGTTCTTCGCATTGAATGAGTTTATCAACGTAAATATTATTTAAAAATAGCAATGAGTGTATGATGATTCACAACCCTGGCATCAATATAGCATTAAAACGTTCGTCATTTCAAATTTAACAACATAAAAATTGTACATAAAGAACAAAGTTATAATGAAAAATTATATGAGAAACATTTTCGGTAAACGTATCAAAAAAGTTTCCTTAACAACAACTAATTTTTACAATTTATACAACAATATTTTTTTTTACGGATGGAAAAATAGTTTGAATATGATATTTTGAATTGAATATTGTTCCGAATGCTTAATATTTGGTTTTTGATTTTTGCTTACTTATAATTTATACTAATTTCCTTATGAAAATATCTGCCTTGTATCCGAAAAATACATGAAATACCTTCTATGTATTCTTCTTTGCTGTACACTTATTATTTATAATCTAGCTGCTTGTAAAAACCTGTATGTTTCTACCTATTTTTATGTCTTCCTTTTTTTTTATGTCTGTTACGTCTGAACTTTCGACTGGGTGCACCAATTTTGATGATTTTTTATTTGAAATCTGATGCTTCTTAAAGAGGATAGAAGGGACAAAATCAATTTGAAAAATTTTTCGTAATTGCATACAAGAATCAAAAGTAAAAAATCAAATATTAAAAAAAAAGCATAGCTATCAAAAAACCGAAGTAAAAAGTAAAGAATAATTTAAAAACTTTTATTGTAGCCGATTTCCGTTTGAAGTCGGTGCACATCTAATCCTTACAAAAAATTGATTGAATGACGTCGGCTTAGATATAGGTAATTGGTCACAAGGTAAAAATTTAAATTATTTTTTACATTTAAGTTCATTTTTTGAGGGTGATTATTTTTAATTTTTAATTTTTTTTTATACAACTAATTTAATCGTAAATGCATTTTTTTGCATAAGAACGTTAACCATTCGTGGATTTATATAAACGGATGCATATTAGCTCAACATTAATGCCACTATAAATCAACAAACACTGTAAAAGATTAGCATTATAATAATAACAGTTTAATAAATTAATCAATTTGTTAATCATTTATATTGTATTCTCATCATGGTTAATTTTCGGCTTCCTAGCTTAATATATTGAAGTGCCTACAAGTTTAATTAGTTGCTTATTCATTTTTACTGTATATAAGGTATACATTGTGTAAAACTATGGGTACATAGATATACTTTTACAGCAGAACTTTATCTTAAAACGAAATTTAATTTAATTTAATACTTTATATTTAGATATTCGACATTTAGTAATGACATTTTAATGAGTGATGTGAACTATTTTCAATTATTGGCATTTATAAAATACTCTATATATACAGTCCAGACAGTTATAAATACACACAGAATATGTTTTGCGAATATATGTACTTATAAGCTAATTTTGAGCTCAAATTGTAACAACCCTAAGTAATTTATGGAAAAATATTTCAAAAATTTTATGTTTTGATGTTTTTTCCTTATACCATAAAAGTTAGATCATGGATCCATTTGACCCAATCGATCTAATATATCGAGTTATCTTGATGACGAACAGGCAGATAACTCAAAAACGAAAAGAAATAGATAAATTGAGTTGAAATTTTAGTCAGGTATTTTAGACATACAAAGTGAGTTTAGGTTCTTGAATGAGAAAAATTTGAAGAAGAAAAACTTCAACACAAGAAATACCCTTAATTTAATTTTTTTTTTTCGTAAAATGTTTAAATTTGCTACAATTTTAGCTTAAATTTATCTAATAAACTCATATTTAATTGCAATATATATTTATGTATGCTAATCAACAAAGTGGTCAAACATAGAACATAATTACTCAATTGTCTTAACTATTAACAATGTTAGTTGTAATTTTCACTTGTTTATTTCAGTTATTTCTTTTCTAGGCTGGTTATTTCTTATTAAAATGCCACTAACTCGATGGTTAAGAAATTATTTCCTAATTTTCCTGGTTATTCAAATTCAAATATTTCTCATGTTTTTACAGGGAGATTGTATTTACATGACAAAAAAAAAATATCAATAGAAGAAGCAGTAATTAATTGATAAAAAGCAATATCCCGGATAAACGATTTTAGACTTACTCTGAATTTTCAGTGAATGTTTAGGTAAACAATGGAATCGCGTATACAGATTATGTGTGACATAAAAACAGGATTTACTGTTTATATGACTGAACACGTATAGTGAGTTTATAGTGCAAATCATATACGTACACACGAACATTTATCTCCAATAAAACTAGCAGAAGGTCATGGACAATCGAAATATACATGCATACGAATCTATACAAATAGATATATCAACAACGTTATTAACGAATAGTTTTAATATAGTAAATAAGCCAGAAAAACGTTAAAATGTGGAAATGTGGAGGAACAGCTCCGATTTAAAAAATTTTAGTTTTGTTTCTTGACTTTCAGGAACATTCATCACCACAAATATTTGGCTGACTATGAAAATTGGGAAAGTAAGGGTAGTTTTTTCATGGCAAATAGTAACAGTGATAAAAAAATTAAAAAAATTGCAAATATTTGCAAGAAAATCGTCTCTTAGGGGTTTAAGGGATCGCTGACCACGAATCCGAAATCAAAAATCAACTACGGATGATTTCAACGTCATTAAAACAGCCGAGAAGTGCTAGAGATGAGGCATAATGTAAATTCAAAATTTCATCTCGGGAGTTACTTCTGAAGAGGATGGTTTTAACTCCAATAAAACAAAACTATGGCAGGGATAAAATATTTTTTAAATTCAAAATTTCACCCCAAAAATCGTTTTTCAGTGGTTTTTGTGCTCGCTTATCATGAATCTGAGGTCAAAAGGCAAATTTCAACCGCAATAAAATAACCCATTAAATTGAACTAAATTTTTGTAAATCTCCGTTAATTCTCCGGGGTGATTTTGTGAATAGGGTTGAAACCATCCATAGTTGCTTTTTGACTGCGGATTCATAATCAGCAACCCCATAAACTCGGAACAGCAATTTACGAGATGATTTGGAAATAAATAAAAACTTTCTTATCCTTGTCACTTCTAGGGGTATTTTAATGGGGTTGAGACTATCCTCAGTTGCTTTTAAACCTTGTATTTGTGATCAGTGGCCCCAAAAACTACTAAGAAACGTTTTCCGTGGTTAAATTTTGAATTTTTTTAATTTGTTTATCACAATTACTATTTGAAAACTACCCTAATTTTCTCAATTAACATAGTGAGACAGATTTTAGTGGTGATGAATGTTTCTGAAGGTCTAAGGAACACGTACAAACCAGAAAAGTTTTTAAAATTGGAGCTAGTCAACCTCTTTTCCGCATTTTCTGGCTTATTAAGTGGGCTAAAAACGCTATATATAGGCAAAGAGCAACACTGAGCTAACATACCTATACGTGAATATAATTATGTTTGTATAGGTATAACCTTGTTGCGTTCTGCTCTAAAATATAACTTTCAATTACAATTATTATATGAGCGAGTCATGACGTCAATCAACAGTACAATATTAAATACATGCACAGTTACATATATATACATTGTATACCCGAATGCATAAAAAATCGGTCGAATCGGTCGAGGCCTGTAAATTGATTATTCGAATACCATAAGGGAATCGTTCAAATATTAAGTAGCTTACCTTTACGGGGGCTTTTTTTAGTGCCCTACTCTACCTAGAGTAATTAAATTGTATGGGCTGCATATTTAATGGATTTTATGAATGCTTATGATTACAAACGTTTTAAAATTGATACCCAACCATATGCCGGATATTTAAACAATAAACACTGTTAGATACTAGAGTATATTAAGAGTATATTATTAGAACACTCCATTAACTGAAGGCAACCTTATGATGGTTTTTAGCTCAAGGTGACACTTATATTGTTATTATGAAATTGATGGAGCCGATTACTTCATTATTATCCAAGCAACGGCAGTATGATCAATCAACCGCTCCCTTTTTTTTTTATAAAAATTGATCAAAAAATGCCACTGCCAGGATTCAAACCCAATACTTTCCTTCTAAATAGTCAAATGGTAAAAGGTATTAACCCCTTTACTCACTTGGCCACTGAGCCAGTTAACACTGTTAGTTAATAATCTTCAATTGTTTTACTTTGTTTTATTGAATTTTAAATAAGAAAATACATTTTACAAACTTGTTTTATTCAAATACTTATTTCATGCAGGGATAAGTTTAATTTTATTGATCGGTAGTGTATACATGAATGAATATATAGTGTAGGTTTGCAAACACCATCAACACAACATAAACACCCATCATCATTGATGGTGCATAACCATGATTACAAGATTGTTGATAGGTTAGTATATATATAAACAACATTCATACCGGAAGTACTAAAGTTTTCTAATAACCAACTAAACCAAAATAGTTTATAATCAGTTTATCTATCTATATTTTAACAGTAAAATTTTCTAACCCACTGTAGACTAATAAATAATTTTAACTCAAAATTTCAAACATTATAATCATCATAAAAATAAAAAAATCAATAAAAATATTTCAAAATTATATCGATATACAAGCTAAATGGTAACCAACGCAAATCATTTGAATTTTCTGCCCCGCTTTAGGACAGTACTTTTTGAACGTAGCATCTTTCGTTCACTTTTAAATACGATAAAAACTGTAGTAATATTATAGAATAAAGGACTTCTTTCTCATGAGAATATTTCAAGAGAAATTAGAGAAAAATTGGGAGCTCTTTACAAAATTACTTCTTTTTATGTCTTTGAAATATGAAAAAAATCCTACAATTATTTAATTAAATCATTCAAAATAACTAAAAATAACAACGAGTTAATTGTTTAGATATTCGACACATGTTTTATTATCAATGTCAACTATTTTTAATGATTAGCATTCAAGAAATACTCTAAATATGCACTCTATACAGTTAATAATACATATATAATAATAATAAATACACATTATTATGCATTTTTGTTTTGAATTTTTCTTTTATGGTTTAAAAGTTAGGTAATGGATCCAATGGACAGATTTTGCTCATTCACGAGCTTAAACTTACTTTTTATACGTCACCAAAATTCCAACGTGATTTCGTATTTAATTTACCTTAATGGCGGACGGCCGAACATCTAATTATTCCATTTCCAAATGTCAGTCCGTCTGTCATCACTATAACTCAAAAATAATAGTAAATAGCGAGTTGAAATTATGGTGACATATTCTAAACATAAAAAGTGTGTTTAAGTTCGTGAATGAGAAAAATCGATGCATTGGGTCCAATGGATCGATTTTGGATCCTTGATCCAAATGGATCCTTGACCCAACTTTTAAACTATAAAAGATAAAAGAAAAGTTCAAACTCAAAAATTGATTATATTTTTGAAACAAACAACTTTTATTTGAAATTTTTTTTTCGTTATAACATATATTTGAGTTCCACATTTTGCTCAAATTTGGCTAGTGAACACATAGAGGTAAAAACAATACATATTATTATTATAATTTAACAGCTTCAAAATGTTCAATTCGCAAAATGTTTTTATAAAGAAAATTCAATGATTAAATTAAGTGCGAAAAAAAAAGAGAATATAAAATAAATATAAAATAAACTAGAACCACATATTATTATTTTAAGGAAGAAAGTGGAAAGTAATCACCAGGACTTTGAATTAAAATGTTATATAAATATTCTTTGAAGTTTTTTATATTACATTTATATTTAATATGGAGAAATTGAAGAAAAGAGAAATCAGATTTTTCGGAGAAAATAATAAAAAAATATCACCTAAAACTACCCTTGAATTAGCAAACATTTATTTTACTTTTATTTTAAACAATCAAACTCATTTATCATATTAATTATATTTTACTTGGAACAACCAATACCCATTCCATTGTTTTCCTTTTTTTATAAAATTGAAATTAAATAATTCAAAAACATAATTTTTCATAATGAATTTTTAAGTATCTTAAGTACCAACTTTGTACCTCTATGTTCGTTATAATATTTTCCATAATTGATGATTATTTTTTAACGAATCTTAGTTCTCTTGATTCCAAAAAATATTATTTTAACTGCTTGTTTTTTCTATACATATCTGAATCTAAGATATGCTATGTACTACGGGTATAGAAAAGTATGTATATATACGCTACAAGTGTAGGAAGATTTAATTATTTTTAACGATTAAACAATACTTAGGATGATCTAATTAAAATTTAAAAACAATAATTCACTACCGCATAGACGCGAAATTAATCATGTAAATCATAGCGAATATTGATCAAAATGAAGTTACTCTGATTAAGAAATAGTAACCTAAATTAGTAACAAGACTTAACCACCACCTACTTCTTTAACGTTTGAAACTTTATTTACCCACATGTTTGATTTAAACAGTGATTAATTAATTAAGTAGTATTTTGATAGTTAAAAACTTCTAAATTCAATCACATTCAATCCGTTGATTACACAAATTTATAAAGAATTTTTCTGCTACGAAATTTGGTAGCGTCTAGCGTCTTCTGAATCGATGAGGTAATAATCTCAGCATCTGACGTTTCCAAAGTTTTGTCAAAGTTTTGATAATAAAATTAATAGTTTATTTAAAGCCTAAGTTTTATTTAAAATATATCACACGGCTATCAATTAAGTTAATATAATATATAATATTTCTATTAATTATCTATTAAATATTTATCCAGTAACCCTTATGCATATTTCAGTAAAAATATTTTAAATCAAATAAATAATTATTTAATATTTGTAAAAAATAAATAACTATGTATTTGATAATATTAAATGTTTACATACAAAATATAGATTAAATTTATTAATTTGTTCACTTCACGTTTACTTATGAGTATATTCACATCGATATAAAAACTTTATAAGCACTACTAGTTGTGAAAAAAGATTTTAAGGTATATCTAACGACATAAGAGAGTTTGCAGTCTTTTAAAAAAATAAATAAGATAACGTTTTAATTAGAAGTTATATTGGTGAAGTAAATCTAACAACGCTATACCAAACACTATCACACATTGCATATCTGTGCGCATAGTACCTATATTCAGTACACATGACTATTTACATTGTTTACATACAATAAAGATGACGCTGTCATTTGTACAATCCATTGCTTGATTTCATTAAATATTTGTGAAACACCTTATTTTCTTCTGTTTTTATAAACGATACGGTAAATTAAATCTTATTTAGGCTTAAAAGATTTCTAATTTATCCAATTTTTTAGTGCAAAGTTTTTTCTTTTATAGCAGAAACGCGAAATATAAATGTGCTAAAATAAGTACTAAAAATTAAATTGAAAACTTTGAAAATTTATTGTAGCTAGCAGAGACGGTTAATACTTTTATTATATTTTTATGTAGAAAGGTTAATACTAATTTTTGTAACAATTTTATATCGTTGAAAACAACCTCTCTTAAAAATACAAATACATTACAAATATGCACGATATGAGTTAACAAACTGTATCAAGTATCCCGTTTGAATTTGTATGGAATGATCTTTAAAAAATCAGATATTTCTTTCACTTTTTGATAAAAGTAAAATTATACGATAAGAAGTATTGCTCCATGAAAGGATCAAGTAGATCGTAATATCGTTAGTTCTCCAAGTCTGGAGTTCACATACATAGAAGTTGTATGAAACTCATATCGTATTGTTTTTATCATTATAGTACAATAACGAGCAAATACAAGAGATATTATATATTATTATATATATTATACAAATTAAAAAGAAAACGAAAACATAGTTGGGTAAAAGAAAAAAGTAAAGAAAACAAAAGAAATTCATCACATTAAGAAAACATGGCGAATATGAATGAAAAAAAAAAAGTAATAAAAGAAAAAAGAGAAATTATATAGAGATATATATCTAACAATAGATGGAAAACATATACATAGATAATTTTTATTTTTTTTAACTTTGTCGGTAGAAAGATTTTGTTTTTTTCTCGGAATTAAAATCAGAAATTTTATGTCTATCAAAATTTTAGGCAATATTATTTCTAATAAAAAAAGAAGTAGACTAGCCGAGAAGTGAAATATCTACGAAAAATCGTTAGAAAAGTCAGATTATGGGAGACAGTCCATTCGACACGGAATACCATTCTGAGAAATATAGTTTTTTTCTATAAAGAAAAATTACCATTGATATAAACTAAAAAGTAAAAACAGTATAGCGTCAAATTATTGTTTATAACTGGAAAAGTGACATTTACAATCAGGAAAAAAATAAAATTACCTATAAGTAAAATTGAAGTGCTTGATAAATGGCAAAAAAGCTTAAAATTTCACCTTTGGATTGACCCAAATTTTAAAAAGGATGGATTGGAGTAATTTTTTTGTACTAGATTTCCTTTAATATAGAAACTATATAAGTTAACTCCCATTTGCTAATACGAGCAATATTTTATTTGATCAGAAAGTAATTGATGTGATCTCTAAAGAACTTGTCAACAACGACTTGTTTAGCTAATACATAAATGCATTAATGTTTTTTTCAAGTCAAAACCATCTAGCATAACGGTAATAAAATAAATGTTAGTGCTCGAATGTTAGACAAAAGAGTTTATGTTTTCTATGAAAACAACTTTTCCTATTAAATTATCATATTACCTTTTTGGTGTTTTGCAAAAATAATTAAAAATGTTACTTTTAATACTTAAAAAATTACTGTTATAAAGACCCATAATCAGAGAGATAAGTCGTCCTCTAAAACTTTGATTGAGTGATATCTATCTTTTATGGTAAACTAATAAAAATACTTAATTATTAAATGTCCGTCCGTGAACGGCTTAAATCATCTCCACATATTTTAACCTATAAATAATGGAAAAATAATTCAAAAACAAAATATTTTTGTATTTAACAATCAAAATCTTGAACCTAGAGATTCGTCAAAAACTCAATTTAACCTAAAAATCTGTTGACTTAAATAGCATTCAACATACATTGTATTTCTTTCAATTTTCGCCCATTGTTATGAAATTTGGTATGCACAATTTTTCCATGAAAATGGAATGCTTATCAAAGAAAATTTCTAAGGTTAAAATAAAAATTAAATTTTATATTAAGAAATGTTTTTTTGAGAAAAACTCTTCGGCAAGCCGTCCCTTTTTATGTCAATGTTGTGCATACCAAATATTTGGATAAGTATTTTTTGAGTTAAGATGATAAGTATTTGTTCACGAAAATTGAAAGATTTTACATAATAGAGGCTGCTTGAGTATAATGTCTCAATCCCTCTTATTATTATATAGGATATTCAAGTAATTAAGTCAGTTAGTTGTTATCTTCTGCACTTGTTATATCAATGTTATTATAATTACTTTTTACAAGAGGATAATATATAAACCCTTATTTAATTGGTTTGTATAAAATAAGGATAGATAAAAGTACAAAATTCCATTTCTATAAATTCATATTCAAAATGATGACAGAACAGAATTATATTTACTAAACATTATCTACACCATTTGTCTAAATATAAGCTAATTATAACGGAATAATAGTGTTTACTAGTAAAACAGTACTATAAAGTAACATTTTATAATATTAACTCTATAATATAATTTATCTATATGTAAGTTACAAAGAGTTCATAATATACTTATAAACCTGTATATATTATTTGTAAAAGTATACGTAGTCTAATAGAGAGGAATTGATCGATATTTAAGACTGCAGTAAAAAAGATTTATTGCAAATTTGTACAGAAGTGCTCAGAGCCTTATGAAACGATTATTCGTAAAAAAGGGTTGATTTGCATAATTAAAAAAGTATTTAAAGATATTGATTTCTTAATAAAAAGTCACAAAAAATAAATATTTTTCCCAATAAAAAAGATTCCTTGCCATAAAATTACATATATGGTTATAAAACATCGTATTCACTTTTAAAAAAATCGCCAAACATTTGCTTTTTTTTTAAATTTACATACTGCTGATAGATTGAACTGACAAAGACAACAAATAATTTTACCAAAATGACGTCACCCCATGGATGTCTAGTGTTTAGATCACGTGATATAATGAAAAAAATATCAAATGTTAACTTTAAGATAATAAATTAAAATTATGTGCTTTTATGACTCAAAATTTGAATATTTAAGCATATTTCTATATAAATTTTAATTTTTGCCAATTTTTATGCTGTATTTTTCACTACCGAAAATACCCTTTTGTATTAAATATACATTAAGGTATATTGATTTATATGTATTTTTTCCCACAATTTTGAATTCTCGAGTCGAAAATATAAGAAATAGTCAAATTCAAATTTCAATTGTAATTATGTTGATTTCATTTTGATGAATAAATGCATTTTTTGTTTGTTTTATCATTTAAAATTTGTATGTGCTTCATCTAGGTATTAAGTGTATTCCATAGCCTACGCAGAATCACTTCTTCAGTGATATTCGGGACGCATTTGACCATCGGGTGACAGCTTTCCTTTTCAATGGCTTTCTATAGCATATGATTTTCCAAGGTAAATACTGGAAGCGTCCTTATAAAGTCAACCATAGCTCCATATCTTACTCTTTCCTTCATATAATTTACTCAAATAGTAATGCTGTAATTTAACGCAAACTACTATAGATGGCAAACTCAAGTAGATTGATAATTGTCTAAAATTAAACTCTACTAAATTAAAGCCTACCTACACCAATGATTCCATTAAAATTTTTTTGTTTCTCTACAGCATTTTTAAACAGAATAATTTTATATACATAAATTGTTATATATAAAGTAAAATTTAAAAATAAAAAACTAGAAGCAAAAATTAGTAAAAACGAAAAATAAAATTATTTTTTATTTTAATATGAAATTTAATGAAAAAAAAACATAAACGGGAAGGGTAGAAGATTTTAAAATTTCTAGTATTAAAACGAATTATTTCTCAAGGCATAATTCAAAATAAAATAAAAATCCGTCATTATTCACCGTAAAAGGTTTGTGTGTAGGGTGGTACACAGCGGATGACGTCTTTCCGAAGGCAGTCGCTCGACCCTCATCAATGTTAGGATGTAGTATTATTGAAAAATTATGAGTCGATACACAGTCATATAAGGTTTTTGTTTTATCATTATTTTTAAAAATGAAAAAGATATTCAAAGTTTTTAAAAAGTACTTAAATACCATTTTAAACCACTGTGTATTGGAGCGTCGTAACAGTAAGTCGCATCCAAAGGCACAGTAGATTGCAGTAGTACATATAGATCGTGGTATAAGCTAGATGAATTTTCTCCTAAAATTAAGTATATTCACCAGTTTGTTTTTCTTTTTGTACCACGTAGTATTATAATATGGCTTCTTGCTAGCATAAACATAAGCATAAACAAAAAAACAAAAAAAAAACAAAATAAATTGTTCTCAAAAGTTACAACTAAAGACCTAATTCTCCTTGGTTGCAACAATTGCTAGTCGTTTTATATCTAAATAAATTGCAACGTCGATATTGAATATTCAGCTGCGACAAATCAATTAAAAAACTTTAATAACTGGCCCACACTTGGAATTTAAAAAGATACCAAGAAAAAATATAACCCATAGAGAACAGATATTTAAGTGCGTTTATTTAACCTTAATTAGACATAAAACGTACAGAAAAGAGCAAACACTCAAAATTTAGTGCGCTAAAAATAAGTTGGGACAAAATATTTATTTTCTTGGAAACGAATTTTTATCGGATTAACACTGAGTTCTTTCATACCATAAATTCACTGCATTTTTCCTAGATTTTTTTTAATAAATCAAGTCACCAAAATATTAGTATTAGAAATTTAATCATAAGCAAAAAAAATTTTGAAATAAACAACCAAAATAAAGCTTGGTTTGCTTAAAGCTGTAGATGCATGGTATTCTTAAATTAGAATTTAATACTTTAATGTTATTACGATTCAAAATTAACCTTTGATTTTAAAATAGTTTACCACAATAGATTATCTTTTATCGTAGTCTTTTCAGCAAGGATTTTTGTATTAACATTTATTTTCTATATTTTCATTTCTAAATGTATTTTATGCTTTTCTAAAAGTCTATTTAATTAGTTGTTTATGACGAGATTGATTATAGGTCATCTATCAAGACGTATAGACTTGATTTATAATTATGTATGTAAGAATATTATAAGTAAATATCAAAACAATTATTATACCATTTTCACAATTTTCCTTTCAACTGTAAAACAACGATGTTAAAACCAATAATTTCTTCGATATACTAGGTGTTTTTTCATAAGTATAGTCATTCAAAAATTTTGAAAAGGGAATTTATAATTTGTTGGATTAATTGTTTTATTTTTATCCTATTACAAATAAGTATATATTTATTTTCAATATATTTTTGTTTCAAGTATAGATCAGGAAATGTAGTTGCAATTTTTAAGAATTTTGTTAAACTTAATATTTATTGTTGCATTATATTAATTAAGATTATAAAATTTATAAAAATCATTTCTGATAGACACACACACACACATCGACTTACATGAATTTTTATAATTATGTTATAAAATGCATTAAAAACCTGTTAATTAATACTTTTCGTGATTATGACCAGATGGTTCTGGTGGTCGTAACTATTTAGTTGCAGAGTTTTTCATGATAAACCTAATATTCGAGAAACGATAGTAGAAGCCATGAATAATGAGCAATCATAATTGTAATCATGATCATGAAAATATTTAATTTGTTTCCTATAAAACATTGATATATGAACGTATGATATAATGAAACTAGTAAATTTTATCAAGGATCATAAATAGATACTGTCTTAAGAACACCTGAAAAAGTTATTAATTTTAAGCAATTGAAAATGGGAAATCGAGACTTTTTTTCTAGATTTATGAATACAATACGATTCCATAATATTTATACTGTACTGTGTAATAATATCCCAAATTTGGAGAAATCTATTCCACATCTATTAACGTTTGGGTCCCCCAAGTTTCTAGCAATGCTTTTTCAAATTATTTTTTTAATGTATATTTAACCTCCTGGACCAACAATTCAATTGTTTTTAAGTTTTGTATTTTAAGCTTGGAATAATTTGATCTTGAAATAAGCATTAGAAATAACATAAGATTGTAAACAATTATTATTTGAAAATAATAGGACAAAATTAAAACAATAATTCACTCCTACAATTTATAAATAATTTCTTTAAAATTTCTACTTATACGTAATCATCTTGTTATTTTTATTCGTTGATTTTATTTAATCACCTATCGTATTTTTAATAAAGTATACAAAAAAATAAAGTAGAGATTTTAATACTAGTATATGCAAATACGACGTAACCTAGCTGGGCTATTGAAGAATTTTCTAAGCAGATTAATTTTGTATAATATAAATAGCAACAGTTACAAACTCTCTGTATTTTTAGATACCGTATACAATTTTATTATCTGCTGTAAGCTCCGACGTATAATGTATTCATAAGGCTGTTAATTTTTTCAGTAATGAGTCCTATCTTGTAAACCACGTTCTCCAAGATGCAGACTTGTACGTAATCAGCTTTAATATATTTGAAAAGTACAATAATTAAGTTGAGCCAAAATAATAAGAGTAAAAAAATGGTTCTAATATAAATTCTAAAATCGACAAACTATTCGAACTTTATGCACTACAATTTTTATGTGAAACATGTTGTCTAACTTTACCCTATAAACTCAACTCAAAACTTTAACCTTTTTCAAACACATCTATATATATATATAGTAAAAATATTGAGTCTGATGACGTTCAGAGTTAATTCCTACCAAAAGGTGGTTAACATAATAGCATTCTATGACACATGATTAATAAAATTCAGAAAGAATTACCCTTACATCGTTTACGATCGCTTCATTTATAAACAACCATCAAATATAGACAACAGAACATTCAGTAATCCACAAAAACTCCAGATATTTAATAAATGTGTGGGTAATTTTTGTGAATCATCTATCTCCTTGGTGAATCATCTAATAATACACCAATATACAATTGTTTCGATTTTATTTAGGAGATTTAGTTTAAGTTGCTTGATAGCTATTACTAATGAAAATATTTAAATCGTACGTTCATTTTTTAAAGAATCAAAAAACTTGAAACCAAATTAACAATTTTTAAATATTTATTTCAAACCTCGTTTTTTGATACCCATATTTTTTAAATTGGCAAATTTAAATTTTAAGTAGGAAATCCAGAGAAATGGGAAGACTTTAAATGGCCCTTTTACTTTTATTTTATCGAATTTCTATAATTAGATGCATATAATTTCAACTTAGAGTGTAACTGAATATGTTATAGAGGTAGGATATTGATGTTATAATTTAAGTTGGAAGACCGGTATCAAATATGTCAAACAAGTAAACTGCGTAAAGCGGGTGACTTTACTAACTGCACCAACTGAGAATAAGGTAACGAAAGGTGAACGAAAGAGAGAATAAGGTAAAAATTCTTATTATCCCAATATAAAAAATCTAGGGAGACGAACTAAATTTGTTTCTTTCTTCAATTGAAGCCTCTTCACTTCACGAATATGGAACTAAGGTAATTTTTTTTAAATATTTTGAAATAAAGAAAATATTGACATCAAAATTCCTAATTAAACAAAGAGGGATACCTATGCATGACATCAACATTTAGTATCTCCATATTGCATGCTAAATTTTATTTTCAAGAAGGAGTTCAAAAGTTGTCAAGATTTTCTCAAATGTGAAAAATTAATTAAAAAATTTCTCTTAAATATAATTATAAGCTAAGTAATGTTATTTTAATTAAAAACATTATTTTCAACAATATTTATACTGCTCTAGTTTATTTTGATTTTGACTTTATAGAACTATTTCAACAGGTTTTTGTTGTCGCTGATATATATATAGCTTTATATACATAAATAGGTATATGTTTATTATCTTGACTAAATTTAATCCCACGAGTAACATAATATGAAATACAGTTCATTTTCTAAACTTCTTATACGAATATAATATATTTTATAGGTTACAACAACACGATACGTTCTAGGTAATAGCACAGGAACTCTAAGTAAATATTCTAACAACATCTTCTTTTACATATACATGTACACACACCTAGGTATCATTAAAAGTTAAAAAGTAAACCTGTCAAGTTTTCTTAATATGAAAATATTTTAAATTTTATACTTTTTCATTGAGTTAGATGCTTCTTAAGGCTTGTTCATATTCATCAAGTAATTTAGTCATCAAGTAACAAGTAGTTTAGTTCTAAACACTTAATACTTGATCAACAAGTTTTTTTTTATTTTTTTATCAAAACAAGTAATTTATCAAAACTATGTAAACCGTCATAGTCATGTAATATAATTTCATATCATATGACTGTGACTGGAACATCAATTAAGTGTCAAACAGATTTCTTCATTTGTTTGTTGTTATATGTTTGGATACAAAAGTGATGCAGGTACTTCTTGCACACAAAAATAGAATTTTACTTAACTACGTGATCAAAAAACTTTTTTAAACATTTGACTTAAACGTTGCCATTCACACAAGTAACAAGTAACTAAACTACTTGTTAACTTGATCAATGTGAACAAACCTTTATTATATATTATAAAAAATTACATAAGCACAACATAACCTGTACTTATAAAATTTAGCTTGTGTATAGAGGCTGTAAGACATTTTATGCTATTTTTATACATACTTCAGTAGTACATCGTTCCATTTTTTGTTTGCGATTGTCAATATAAATAAAATGCATTTAAATATGCAATTTTTGTTCAAATAACTTGATTATGGTTTAAAACATTATTTTCAAAAAGTGAATCAAAACAAAAAATCCTTAAAAAAATATTTCGATTCGCATTTCATCATTGGTAAGAATACAAAAATTTATGTATGCAATTCTCTGCATTACTCTTAAAAGTCACACATGGAGCCTGCATTTTGTGTATGAAAGTTAAAGCCCTGAGCTTAAAAATAAAATATTTCAAACCATTAAACTTGGGATTCTTCAATTTACCATAGATTAAATTTGATAAAAATATTAAAAGTATTCATTTCAAATGGTGGAAGCGCAATTAATCTATTCATTTCATGAAGGCATAGTATGTGCAATTGATTTATTTGCGCTTCCACCATATTATTGAGATTCAAAAATTCAAGTTTGATTTTATTTAACTTAATCGAATTTTTTAGGAATTACAAAATAAATGCCTCAAAACTAGTTTCTAAGAATTCTGTTTACGAGGCAATACAAAAATATATATGCAATACACTCGTTTTACTTTATAATTACAGACATTTTGGGGCATTGTATTATGTAAAAAAAAATATATTTTTAACATGTACATAAAAACGCTCAAACCAAAATTGTGGCAGATATTGCGGTAGATATTTTTTTATCTGAAGGTTGTTTTCAAGATGCGTTTTGTTAACTTTTAATTTTAAGTAAATTCATTAATAAAAACCAAGTTTTCTCAAATATTTAATATGAAACGTTAAAAATATGTAGTTGATCTTAAAAATAACGATTTTTAGGTGGAATGAAAACATCTCTTATTCTCACGTTTGAGACTTTTTTTCGGCGCAAGTACAAGTTAGTAGATCAAATTTATCTCGAGCATGCTATTTACTTAATTTTATGTATCTATACACTGGGGTGTTAATCTCGTCGATCTCGCAGGTGGCTTCTAAGCCGCCATTTCTTTATTTCCAATTTCAGAGTAAAAAAAATAATAGCATTTTGTAACAAAATTGACTTGAAAGCTGCAAGTTTCTTGTATAGTAAAGCAATTATTAATCCTTTAAATATTTACTATCAAATGATTCTACTTCAATTCGTTACACAAATTAATAATTAAACAATTATCCTTTTGTACTTTATTTTAAAAAAAATAATGAAAACTGTAATCAAACAACTAAATTTTTAGAACAAAAAACTGAAGTTATATTTGCTAAAAAGTGCCATCTCCAATTCAGATAATACAAAATACGATTCATTTATCTCTTATATACGTCATCACAAACATTTTTTTGTATTAAAAGGCAAATATTCTATTTACAATATACATGGGTATCTATCTATATGTATAAGTATATTTGATATAAGTAAGTATATATCTATCTTGACTATTCCCGGTAATACTGAATTACACAATATAAAATTGTATTGAAATTCGATAGTGCACCAATAGAATTGATTGTATCGACTGACTCCAATCGACAGTTTATTTTTAAAACTATCAACATTGTAGTAGTATACGAATTCTTTATCAGAATGTACCCAATATGTTCATATATGTCACGTAACATAGGTACGACGTACACGTATATCTTGTTTTGACATTCATATGTTGTCTTTATATTGAATATATATATATATATAAATATTATATATATATATATATATATATATATATATATATATATATATATATATATATATATATATATATATATATATATATATATATATATATATATATATATATATATATATATATATATATATATATATATATATATATATATATAAATATTATACGTTCCATTTCATCTCAATTAAATTGATAATTTTGTTTTTTTTTTTTTTAGGTAATATTGATAACTGATATGTAGACAAGGTTTTATACTGGTACGAATGTCCATTATTGAATTACTTTAGTTGTCGATATATGTGAATGTTTTCAAATTCATTTTATTCCATTTAGAATGTCATATCCACATTTTCTTTTCTCTACGAGTACTCTTTATATCTCTACTACATATTACCAGAGATATGATCTCAGGTAACGAGCAGATCTATTACGTTTCAACAAAAACATACATGCATGTGTCAGCGATTTTTTAAAACTAGCTAAATGTACAATATTTGAAAAGCTTGCGAATATCTCAAATGTGTATGTATATTTCTAAAATAAAAGAATATTTTCTTAATCATAAGATATATTATAAAAAATCTTCCACGGCCGTAGTCACTGAAATTAGTACTTATCCTTTTGGAAGGCATAACTAACAACTAATAAGGGGTTGACACGACCTTGGAATTTTTATTTTGTAATGTTCTGCTATAAGATGTTCTCTCCTCTTTCAATAATAACATGCAACGCTCAATCCTTTCGGAGAAAATGAAGTACGAAAATTTTCTTTTCAGCTTCAAATACTTTATAAGGCCTAGGGTGAAAAATCCTTTTTAATTATGTATTAAAAATAATTACATTCAATAAAATTTAAAAAAAATCAATAAATTAATCAAATATAAAATTTAAATATTTAGTTTTTAATTTAATAATGGAGAATTTAATTTTAGTTTAATTATTTAAGTTTTTTGTTTTTAATATTTATGCACTTTTTAGAATTAAAAAAAGCATATTATTATTACTATATAAACACATTTTAATTTTTATATGCACTTTATATTAAATTATTTATAAAATATGGAAAAAGAAGCAATAAAGCCCTAAAACACAAAAGTGTAAAATTTTTATTTAAGTTCATAAGAAGGATGATAAATACAAAGATTCCAAATAAGATATATTCCGAAATTTTTTTATTCTATTTAATATATATTTTTAAATTAAACAAACATTTTTTTTTAAATTTGTAACTCGAATTCAGAACTAAAATCATTCATAGATATTTTTAAATTTTTACATGAATGTAAAATGAGTATATTGAAAAAGCTTTTGTTTCAAAAAAAAATATTACAATAAAATATATGTATAAACGTTAATTTCAGCTTCAATGGACGAGAACATTATTCAGGTATTTAACTTACATATTTTTATATTGTCTATTATACGAATTGACATTTAGAAAATAAAACAAAAAACAAATGTATCTATTCTTTTTGTAAGCTATATGTATCGACTAACATGATTATAACCTTTTAATATTATTAAATTCACCTGGGGTCATTAATATTTGTTTAAAAACTCTATTTTATTTTTAAAGTACTATCATTAATACTTTGAAGTGAAAACTGTATGTATTCCAGTCTGTTTGTAATAGTTACAGTTTTATAAGACTCATTATAATGTCTTTTTCATTGTTATTTGTGTAAACAACATTCATTGACCTTATATAAAATACTTGGCCTTAGAGTCTAACATTTATAAATGTTGCATTTTATGACTACATTTTTACTCAAAATATTTCATCTTTAGGTTACTTTAATTATTAAATTAAGTATAAACAAATTTAATAATATCGAAAAGTAAATTTTCTTCAGTTGTAAATTTTTGGAAAATAATAAATCATACCTACTTCTAAGTTGTGGCATTTTCAGGATCACTTTAAATGTTATATATTTAAATATTTTTATACGCAGCAAAAAATATTCACACAATTTCGTACTTTTGATTATTTTCTTAAAATTATCCACTAAATAGAGTCACAATTTTGGTAGCATATTCTTAATATAAGAAGAGAGTTTGAGTAAGTGAATGAGAAAAATCGGTTCAGTGGATACCTGACCAAACTATTAAACTATAAAAGACAGAAGAAAATTTAAAAACAAATAATGTATTATTGTATATGTATCTATTATTTTTATTTTTTTGAAACAAACAACTTTTGTATGAAACATTTTTTCGTAAAATATTTCAATTCACCACAATTTTAGTTGAAACTTATATTAATTTATTTACTTAAATTTAGCTATTAAACACATATAAGTAATTACATTACATATTATTATTACTATACATGAATTTATAACTGTAACGACTGGATATTTATAGTATTTTATTGTAAATGTCGAATATCTAAACTATTAAATCAGTTTTTTGTTATTTTCACTGGTATAATTTATTTGTCCTTCTAGTAAATATCCTATTTTTTCTTCCTCCTCTCTCTCTCTGTCTCTTTCAAAAACAAACCAGTTTAAATTTAATTATGGTGTGAGTTTCCGAAATGGAGAAACTTCTGATTAAACTATCAAAACGGTGGTATATCTTGTCTTTTGTAAAAAAGACGTGTCTATTGATATGACGGAAAACTATTCAACTGGAATAAATTAACCAGATGACATAGAAGGTGGAATAAAATTAGAGAATGAGTAAGATTTTTGACTGAGGATTGGCTTAAAAGGTCACGGATGGTACACTTGAAAGACTTGCTTCCGCTACTACTACTACAAGCTACAGAGAAGCTATTATTATTTTTGATAAATTTTGTGTAACAATTAATATATAACACCATTAAAAGTATTTTTAATTTATAGTTGGTTAAAATTTTGATCAAAACTAAGAGTATTTTCCTTTAACGATCGATTAAGTTTACATTGCTCCGATGCCAACATACACAAGACATCGAATATAACAATTTTAAAAGGTAATAACTGATATGCATCAATAGTTACGTAAACAAATGATAAAGACATAATCGTTATAAAAAAAACAATGGATATCAGTATTTTTATAATAAAACTTTATAGTTTATAATATTTATTTTGCATGCGATGCATTTTAGTTATTCAAGCATAGGTATACATATTTATATACCTACTCTATTTAAATTATTAGATTTACTCAAAGCTTAAAATAATTTTTAAATATAATGTAAATATAAAATAGTAATATCTAACTAAGTTTATTGCACTAAATGATGCATACTTGCGCATGATAATTGATATGTTTATCAATATTAAAGTTTTTAAATTGCGAAAAAGAGAGGACTAATTTGATTGTAAAATCTTTTTTTAGGAAAACACTTGAATTAACTGAAAATAATTTAAACAAAACTTAAAAATATTAAATTTATTTAATCTTTCTTATTTTCATTACAAATTACCTAAATTTAAAAAAAAATTTCAAAAATAAGAAAAATTCCGTGCATTCTTTCGAAAAAATGTAAGAACATAAAATAAATCTTAAATATTATTAATATTAATATTAATAAAGTTTAATCGATTAGTATACATCTAAATTGCAATTTAATACTTCAAAAATGTTTACACGTTACAAAGTATTATCATATAAGTACTCGTAGCCGGAAAATTTAATTATAGAATTTTTATTTCTTTAGTATTTTTTACTTATTAAACCAACGACTTTTGTATTTTTTAACTTATTAAACCAACAAGCTTTGGTAACTTTCGGTTTTTTTTTACAAAAAATTATAGAAAACTGGTAATATGATTTCTTGAAGAATTAGACACATCCTGTAACATCCTCTAATCTACTTTTCTATAGAAAATTACGTATTTCTCTTTTAATTTAAGATTATAATCTTTAATAATTTTAGTAATGTGTTATCATAATAATTTTGTATACTGCAAAAGATATATTAAGACGTGTACACACGTGCAACATTATTGTGTAACGTAACACCGTATCACAACTTTGATGCGTAACAGCAACCTATGTGTGGGCGTGATTGCGTAACACCGTCGTGTAATAACAATCAATACGCGAAGATATTTAAATCGCATAATTGTCGATAAATTTGAATCGCATCAAAAGATGTTGCCATGTGGGGTTACGAATAGTGCGAACTCAATAACGCAACATTTGCAAAGATAAAACGTAAAAATTATTAATTTTAATTTTTATTGTATTTAAAAGTTTCGAGTAGAACGAACTAAATACAATTATATTTATTGAAATTTATCAACTTAATCAAATATTTAAAGTGAAGGTTTTTCTGCTTGGTAAACAGATGGGACGCTATGCAATACATGGTAACATCTTAACAGAACAACAGCAATACATAGTAACATCACAACACCTAAAAACCATTGGTCTCGTAACACGTTAATGTAGCACGTAACAGTACAGTTTACACTACGGTGGTACGTTACGAACGAATGTTGCACGTGTGCAAGCTGCCTTAGAAAACTATATTTTTTGTAAATTATTTCATCAATATTAGCATATCTGATATCTTAAAAGGATATACGATACATATAATATAAATAATATAAATGTGTTAAAATAAATTTAATATAAAGCACGTTGATAAGCCAAATGATAACACTTACTAGGTCTAAGCTTTTATTATTTCAATATGCTTTTACCTCAATATACAAATAAAACAAGTGAAGATAACATCTAACATTAAGTGTATATATTCCCAACATATTACTGGTTATCAATTTTTGAGCTCTTTTTAACAATTAAAATTTATAAAATACGCTAAATACTTTGTTCGTTATATAATGGATACGTATTAAAAGTTTGTTATATAATTATTTGATATTATGAATTATGTAGTCATTATGAGCTTGAATTTTGAGCTTGATTATGTGCTTGAATATAAACAGTTTATAATATAAAATGTTTCAAACAAAAGTCGATGACTTTTAACAAACAGATTTTTGAATTTAGCCTTTTCTTCTGTCCCTTATTGTTTAATAGTTGGTCCCATCGACTAATTCACGAACTAAACTAGAGAACTTAAGGTATAGAATACGTTTTCATAAGTCTAAATTAATAAACTAAAAAAACGCTTTAAAAAAACTAAAAAAATACGCTTTTATAGACAATCCCAATAAAAAATAGAAATTAAATCTTAATAAATTTGAATTAAAAATAATGTAAGAAAAAATGATTTTATTATAAAAAAAGCGTGGAGTGCATTGTATCAATAGTTATGAATATTTTATAAACAGATATGAGTAGAAGGATTATTTTGATAATATCCTGAAAGAACCCCACGCTTTTTTTTACAATAAAATCGTTTTTTCTTACACTATTTTTAATTCAAATTTATTAAGATTTATTTTCTATTTTGGGATTTTCTATAAAAGCGTATTTTTTAGGTTTTTAAATTTATTTTTTTCGGCATCGTTCATGGAACATTCAAGAAATTATTTAATAAGATAAGGATTAAATCTAATAATAGTAATAGTATTCAATTCCAAGCTACAAATTAATTATTAACGTTTAATGAATCCTTCTAAAAATAACTATAAAGGCATAAATAATATTTTCAATATTTAATACCAGTCTCATATTGAATTTGTATTCTAATCATGCATGATGCAATCTCGCACTAGCATAAAAATATAACTTCGTTTCTAATATCGAATTATCTTATTTTCACATAATTGCTTAAAAATATAATATCCGTAACCGAAACTATTCGAAACTAAAGGAAATTCTGAAAGAATTCCATATCCAGTATCACATTATTCAAAAGCAGTATAATACTATTTCAATATTCCTATCGGTAACCGTATACGAAATTGTATATCAATAAAATCCCAATTATTCTGTTTTTCCTTTTTTTAAATATAAAACGTTTCATTGTTTTAAGTAATCATGACTTCTTAAACACTAGACACTAATTCTATATCAAAATAGGCAGTGTTTTAAAAATATATATAAATAAAATTACTTTAGACCCCGTAATTACAGGCCTTGACAAATCAAGAAAGTTAAGCAACAGCAATCACAGTCAATACTTGGATGGGTGACCATCTAGCAGTATTGTGTACTGTTGTATAAAAATTATAATCCCCTTTGGTTAAATATGGTATTGATTTTTTAAAAATAACACAAAAATGTTGTATAAACTTTTAATTTGTTAATTAATATCTTTGTCCAATTATGTCTTCACCTATTAACAGTTTATACCATATAATTGTGTTTTATTACTTACTACTGAGATTATTCCAGTAATTGTCGAAATAATTCTATTAATTTCTAATTGCATAGTATATATGCAGACACATATTAAGGTTGCATTGTTATTTAATAATGTGATAATCTGTTAGCATTGTGTGTTCTTCATTATCTAGAGTACGTAAAATCAATTAATTATGAGAAACTTTTGCATCATGGATCACAATTTATATGATTTTTAAAATCACTTTTTAAAATATTACAAAAACTTTTCAACAGACAAATATTATTATGACTAATTCTCATTCGAATTTGACGCCAACGAATTAACTTTTAGCTAACAATGGCAAGAATTCATATAGCAAAAATGCACCTTTGAATAATCACGAAATAATGTGTGCAAGTATGTAAATATTTATTTATAAAAATGAAGAAATCTAAAATACTCTCAGTAGGCGTCAGCTGTAATAAAATATGGGCATTTTTTGTTAGGTATATTTTGTGCTTAGGCGTGCTTAAGACGGTATAGTTATTATGTTATAAATAAGACATGATTAGAATAGATATGATTAGAATTTTTATTTAGAGTTTTTAAAATTCTATTCGAATTTGATTATATCACAATTTTTACTATAACTTTAATTAATGAAAAACTACATTTTACTAAACTTTTTTTTTTCATTATCATAATAAAAAGATATTTACTATCATAATACTATTATAATCTTACTAAGCCTATTTGTAACAAAGTTTCTTTGAATCGAAATAATTTTTACAGTTTTTATCAAAAAAAAATTACACAAATTTTAAAGTAATAAAAGACCTAGGAATCTCTTTTATCTTTTTCTTGAAGATTTTCGTAATACTTCAAAAACTCATATCATTTTTGTTAGAATTTGTTTATAACTATTATAATTATTTGTACGTGGATATATAAACTTTGCACATATTTCGGAATTGAATGAACCGTCACACATGTATATTGGATACACATGATAGTCATTAGAGTATACTAAATTTAGTCTAAAGTTTGTAGCGCTATAGGAAATACTAAAATCAGTTCAAAATTATGGTATAAGTCTTCATTGACTCCCCAAATTAGTCCATCTCCGTTTTTCGAACGTTAATAAGTCCGTCTATCTGTTCGTCTATTCATCATAAAGAACGAAAAGAAGAATTCTATACTTAGAGAGTTAATTTAAAATCGGTCAATTGGATCCAATGGACCCATCACCCAACTTTTAAACCACGAAACATAGAAGAAAAGTATATATATAAATATCATATGAAAAGAAAATTTATAATTAGTATTCTCTTTGGGATAATGATTTGTTAGATCAATCATGCGATGTACGAAATGATATAATTAACCTTATAATATGAGATAATAATATTATTAATTAATAGTACTTTATTAATGCAACTAATACAATCTTTAATAAATATTCTCAGAATAAAACAAAAAATTGTTAACTAAATAGAAAATAATAAAAAAAAAACGAGAGAATAACACATATACAGTGATATTTTTCGCATCCTCTTTTGTGAATACAAAGTAATTTTTTCCGTTACTGTTTTTATGTGTATTTTAACATGCAAATTGTCATCTACATAATACACTCAGAAAAAAAAACATTACCAACCGAGTAATGTATGTATTTTATAATGGTGTATAAATATAGAGTGACATCAATCAAATGTTCGTTTTTATTTTTTACAAATTTTATAAACAGGGCAGAAGTCTTGATAAAAAAAAAATTGTTCTTTGTGACAAAAGGATTAAATCTCTTTATTTGCTGGTAATGGTATTATATGAATAATAATTCACTATTAAGGGAACCCACAATGGTAAATTGGGATGTACTCGTGCGTCGTAGGGACTTATTCGATTTTAAAGATGGAAGAAAGAACAAAGGTTCAAATGATCTATACTCTTTCATAGGAGGAGATGGGGTATTTCTATCTCGAACGCCTAAAATTTTCATACAGGTAGTTCAGTTTAATACCAGGGTCATGCTGATTCATAATCTTACTTTCATTTGAAGAGATTTTCTTAATCAGATATTTTTACAAAAAAATTTCATGATTAGTTTGTTCTTTGTCACTTTCTCACCTCCTTATATCATGCGTAAATCATGAGCTTATATTTATCCTTGAATAAATTCCTTCAAAATAATAATAAAAATTCAATTGCTCTCCTATTCCATTACGTTATGCTATCTGAACCGTGCTAGTATCTGGATGGGACTTCTAAATCGATTGATGCTCTACAAGAGTCTAAAATTTGTTATAACATACACATTCTAGAAAATATAATTATTTGTTCAATTATTTGCATTGTATAGCAAATGTTAAACGAAAAATAAAACATTATTGAATAATTCCAAAAAAATAACATTTCATTGCGTTGAAAATTGTTAGAATGATTAAAGAAATTGCAAATATAAATAATTATTCATTTAAATTAGTTAATAAATTTTGAGGAATTTATGTTAAATCATACAACTATTATGATAGAAAACTAGTATTTCGTAGCCATAGAAATGAATGAAAACATTTTGATGCACGGTTTTCGCTAATTTTGATAAAAATCTATCGATTCTTTTCACAAAATTGCCTAAGCTTCAAACGCTTTTAAAAAAATTAGTAATATTTTGTATTTTTATTATTTCATAAGGCATACCCCAAACCTAACTAGAACGTTTATAAAGTTGGAACAAATTGGAAAAATAATTACGAAAAAACATAATGAAGTTCTGTTTAAGCTTAATTAAAGATTTTCTCTTAGAGTACTACTAGAGGCTAAATATTTTATATTTCAAAATATTAATAACAGCTGCTGTATTTATTTTATTTCTTTATTGTTTTTACTATAAACTTGGTTTATTCTAACATTTTTTTAGCAAATATTTTTTTACATCACATTACAACAGTAAATGAAAAAAAATTAATTATTTACGCGTAAACGCCCTACACGCACCACTACTAGAAGAATACGACACTAAACATAAATATTATTTTATTTTTTCTATACAGTTACTTGAAAAGAGATGATGTTTTACGACAGGATGTTATATAGTTCAACAGTTTTTTTTATATATTTTTTTTTTTATTTTGGTAGTACGAACGTATAAAATCTATAAACGTATATTTCACAAACGTCCAATTCAATTTCGTTTCCATGATAATGCAAGAAGATATTGATGCCAATAGTCGAGGAAACAAGACAACTTGCTTCAATAAATCTTTTATGTATTTACAATGTATTAATTTCAATGATTGATAAAACTCTAAAGTTAAATACACACCAGCATTTAATTTCACTTTTGTTACAATAACAATAATAATTGTTTAATGAATAATAATAATTGTTTAATAATAAAAAATGATAGGAAGTCTTTGGAGAATACCGGCAGAAGTAAAAACATTCAACATTAACACTTTTAAGTAGCCAAAGAATCTTTACGGGAGCTTAAAATCTCAAATATCACGATTCAATAATATTTCTATTATAATATATAATGCACATTGTATTATCAGTATACAATGCTCAGCCATAATTCAAATCTCTTTTTTTAATTTCTCTCAAATGATCATTAATGATACGATTATAATTTAAAATATACTACCAACAATGGCCCCAAAACTTAAACCTCGCGATGTACAAATTGATTCACTTAAATAGCTAGCGGTGTGGTATGTCCTAAATGAATGAGTTGTAGTTTAGGTATAATGAATGAAAAATGCATTTATGCTAAGCCCATTAAACTAAGGCTAAGCCAACATCATATTTATCGAATTTCTGTTAAAATTTTTTCCTCTCATTATGTAAAATAATCTACATCATGCATCTGCTTACAAAATTTATAAAGATTAATTCATTATTTGTGGAGTTATGCGCGTTCTTCTGAATGAGTTTTACTGACTTACAGACCAGCGAAACTCTTTTACAATATTGTAATACAATATAAAAATATTATTTTTCTATATTGTGATACCATTCCAGTTTAATAATATCATAGCTGCCATTTTTGAAATATTGGCTCACCATTGTATCACAATATTGTAAAAAATGATTTTCGGGCATCTGTAAGACAACGATAAATCAATATTTGTTCCCAGATATAAGTTTGCATTTAATTAGAAAAAATTATACCTGTAAAGAATAATTTGAAACTGTTCGATAATGCTTGTCAATACATAAATTTTTAACAGAACAATCTGTAAATTTCAAACAAGGCCTATTTGAGCGATGACTAACTAATTTTTGTAAATAAATATAATCAGGCGTTATTATAATTGTCTAAAATGCTACTTGATTATGTAACGACCTATTGATTTTCGAGAAGGGGAAAACTATTTGCGTTAAGTATTTTCGAAATTATTGTTCGAAATTGTACTTGGGATGTTCGTACAGCGAGCAATTCTATTATTATAGAATCGGTTAAATTTTAATGTTATCTATTTTCTGGAACACTCATGTATTGTTTATATATACATTTACACATGCATACGACCATATACACACCTTGTCCACCGAATCATTTTCCATATGACAAAAAGGGGAAGTGAATATACAAATATATTTATATACAATATATACATATACAAAAAATTTGCGTTCATAGGTAATTCCATAATAGTTTACTCAAAACAAATTTATATTAGTTCTTAATTTTTAAAAGATTTAAGATTCACAGTATTATTTCAAGTATAAAGTATACCGAATACAACTGAATATACTACAAAAGACACTCCAACCAAAAATCGTTCAAAATCCCCGCTCTTAAATCGTTCAAAAATAGACGAATAACATAAGTTTGGGAGAGTAAATTTTTATGTTGTTACATATGAACGCAAATTTTTTTTGTATGTATGTGTTAATTATATACTAACTTACTTGGTCTCGCGTTGCTGTAAAAATTTTGAGCCACCCGTTAATTGTTGTCTGCCACCCGGTATTTGGTATGGATAATCCGTGATACGAAATTTTTAATACCCGGTATTTAATATGGGACGGTATTTGATGCGGGACACTTGGTATCACGGCCCTCGACCCCCGGGATGGTATTCAACCTTGGCTCCGTATCACAGAAACAGTATCACAATAGTTAGAGTACTTTTTATTATCCCTTAAATTTATTCGGTATATACGAAAATGTATTCAAAAATACAAATGTTTTCACTTTATCTCGGGTACCTCCCCTTACCGTTGGAATACATGGATAAAAAGTAGTCAATTTCACTCGGGGATAGTGTAGCTTACCCTTAAAATACAACTGTTTTCCCAATATAAACCTAGTATAGATAAATGTATTTCAATATTAAATTCCCCTTTTATCATATTGGAAATTGATTCGATGGACAATCGGTATACATACAATCATACATAGTTAAAGATTCTTACATAAACCAAACATACCTTTATAATAATAACGTTTTATTTTACCGTAGTATCATCATCATAATCATGATCATCATAAATATCAGAAGGTACCTACCTACCTTCAGTACCCAGCATTATTCAATAAAGAAATGTTCTGCTACGATGTTGTGACAGACAGAAAATAAATTTACAATTTCCACTTTAGAGAAAAAAAAAATGTGTGTAAAAGAAAAGTAATGTAACATATAATTAATTTTCTTTTTATTATTATGAGATTGCTTTTGTATGAAAAGAATAATTAAAATGAGAGTCGTCGTCGCTTCTGTTGTGTCTTATATAAGTTTTTTCTCACACACTACGAGACGATATATCGCGTATGTTTTATTTTATACAGGGTTTTATATACGGTGAAATATATTTATAGTTAAATTATTGGCACAAGGTTTATGTTATATAATAATATATTAGATATTAGGACATTTCATTTCTTTGCGGAATGATCTAGCAGATTCAGGCTGAGTTGTCTACATTTTGGTCAGAAATTGGTGAATATGAGGTTTAACTGTTAAATTGAAAATATTTCGTTAAAAAGGCAGATAAGTTGACAAGTAACCACAGAGTTGGAGTAAATGTACCATTTCTACTAAAAGGTCGGAGACAGTGAGAGGGCGGGTTTGTAAAAAACGATCTATGGAAGGCTTACTAGCCAGGCTTTTGCATTTCCTCCACTACTAGTTTCAATTTTAAAACATTTTTTTCTGGTACTTTTTGTATATCTCTGAAGGTTTAAAAGTTGGGTCTTAAAAATTTAATATTCCTGTGTCTTATCGTTTTTGAGTTAGCGTGATGAACGGATAGACAGACATACAAAAATGAAATAATTAGAGTATTCTATAAACTGAGACGAATTTTGACCCGATCCAATGTGGCACCTATTTTGCTATACGAAACTGATTTTAAAAATATTCACTTAAAATTATTATTACTTAAATTTTGTAAAATTATGACAAGCAGTGTTCGGTAAAAATGTTTATGGATCTTTTCGTGTTAAAATTCAATGACTCATTTTTAAGTACTCTAATATTTACACCATAACTTTAAATTTTAAATATTGTTGGTATTTTTGGTTAATAAAATTTTAAGATTTCTAAATTTTACCGCCTTTAAAAATATACCCCAATAAGCCCAGGCCTAACGGGCCTAGATAGAAATCTACCACATTCTATAAATAGGAACTCAAGTTTTAGTAGTAATATTTTCTAGTCTACTAAATTTTATTCTTTACAAGTTTAAAACATCCTTATTTAGCTTAAATATGTTAGGTATTGTCGTATCAATACTACAAAAACCCAAAAAATTAAAAGCAAAAACATAAAATATTTCAATATTGATTTATCAAAATTCAGGATTTTTTCGTTAGGATATTTTGGGTTAGCGTATTCTATAGCCTTCTCGGAATCTACATTTTGTTAAATTTGAATAATCAATCAGCTTTGTTAATTTCCTAGTTTCAAAATAAGTAAAACCACGTCTATCATATATACCGTGCACCATTGTTATTATGAATCAATATAAAATATGATTTTTTAAAGAATTTCCTATCAAAAATATTATTTATTTTTTAATCGAAAATGGTAACAAATTCTATTTCTTATATTATCTATCTATTTTGCGGAAGTAATGGTCAATAAAATTTTACTAGAAATTCTTTTAGCCCTTTATAAACTACTAGTGTTATTTATCTATGTACTACAGTCATCTTCGGTTTCTGCTTTTCATAAACTTCAAAATTATGGGAGCATATACTATTTAATGAATTACATCAAACAAATAAAATTTCCACTACAACGTTGCTAGAATATATAAATTTTTACTTGAAAAAAAGATCTAGTGAAATATTTAGACAGTATAAATTAGTTATTGAAAACTTATTCGAAGAACGAATAATTCTTTACGTCTTTTTTTTTTAATTTTTACAGAAATCGAAACTTATAAATTTTGTTTGATTTTGTATCGAATTTTAACCCTCATTAAAAGCTCTTAAGCCTTGTTCACATTGATCAAGTAATTTAGACAAGAAACAAGTAGTTTAGTACTAAACACTTAACACTTGATCACAAATCGTTCACGCTATTAATTTGATAATTCAGTCAAGTAACAAGTAATTTATTAAAACTTTGTAAAAAGTCACAGTCATGTTATATAATTTCATATCCCAAAACGGTTTATATTATATGACTGAGACTGGAAAAACATTTTAATAACAAACTGGTTTCCCCATTTCTTTATTGTTATATCATTTATGATAAAATAGAGATGGACAAAAATAAAATTTAACTAAGCTACTTGATTAAACAACTTTACTAAACACTTGACTAAACTGTTGATGTTTACACACGTCGTCAACTAGCTACTTAACTTGCTACTTGATTAATGTGAACAAAGATTTAAGTATTATTGTGAATAAAAAGTGATTTTAATATTTGTTTTACATCACCATCGGAAATAAATACTCAGAAATAAATTTAAAAATTATTAGTCGATAAAATATTTAATATTTTTTTTAGAACATCTTCAACTTTGATTGCTCCATAATAACTATCTGTATTAAAACCCTTTTGAATTTTTCATTTATTCACGAATAATTTTCCGCTTTGAAGATGTAGAATGGTAGTGTAAACAAACATCTATTAAAAATCTATTAAAACACTCACTAAAACTTTAAGCTTAAGTTTATTTTTTTCAGGTTTCCCGAAAAACATATCTTTAAATGATTGTAGTAATAAGATTTCTGAAATAAATATTTTCTTCTCCATTCATTTTATTGTAATAGCGTCTAAAATATTTTTATTTTCCCACACTGAATTAAATATACAGTGAATAAAATGAAAGCTATCCTGTATGTAATGTATTTCTATCTCTTTTCTATAAATATTACATATATCTATGTTTTTTTACGTCATAGGTAAAAGCAAAAGAACGGTTGAATTTATAGAAGAAATGAAAATGATCGTTTAAAAGCTAAAGATTCCGATTTAATGGCAACCTAATATGAAATTTATTTTTCGAACAAAATCTTTTTGGCAATAGAGATAAATTTTAAAACTATCAATTTTCTTTTTATCGATCTGAATACAAGCACATTTAAGGGCCCCCGCAGACTGCAGACTTTTTATCGGCCGATAGTTTCATCGGCTTCTTAATCAGTATGGAGAGGAATGCATATGCGCACACTACAGTAGTTACTAAGAGTTTATCATAATAACCAAAAAATATAATTTTTATGAAATAAAAATTAAAAATTAAATTTTTGTTTTGATTTATCTTCGTGTAACTTTAAATAAGATACCCAGGTTTTCAATTTTTTTATGTATTTTCATCAGTAGATATTTGTTATTTTAATGAAAAGGTTTATAGTCCGAGAGATGAGCAACAAACAAGTAAGCATTTTGTATAGGCTGATTTTTTTATATAAATGGCACAATTATGGTATAGAGAAATACCTTACTGTGAGCCAGCCTGATTCGATAGCGTTTGCGAGGGGCGGGCATTAAAGTTATATAAAAACCATGTACTTTTTGCAACATACTTTCGAAAATCTGTTAAAAAAATATTAGATATTTTATTTGCAATAATTAATAAATATTTATTGTTTTAAATGAATATGAATAACACGTGTCTAATTTAAAATCTTAAACAGAATCTCAAAAAGAAATTTCAACAAGTCGTTAGAGAAATTTGTGGTATGTTATCATATTGCTTTAATCTTCGATATATTTTGCTTTATGATAATAGCAAATATAATTTGAGTGAAATGCACATCTGAAAAATTAAATCTAATCGAGTGCTAAAAGAGATCTCATATTTCTAACTTCTTACAAAACTCGATAAAAATACTCTTTAATGTGCCCATATTTCCGACTTTTTACAGAGCTCATAATTCTGACTTCCTTCGAAAATCAGAAAAAAGACTTCTTATATAATTCACAATTCTGAAATCATGTAAATTTAAAAAAAAGAATACTAAACGAGTTCTTAATTAAAACTACTTTTAAAAAGAAGTCAACACGACGTCATAATTGAGACATCTTAAAGAAGTTTTAATAAAGATTTATTTTTGAAGTCATTCTGATTTGGATATTTGCCTGAACACTGGCTCTTTCTTAGAAATATTTGTACAATACTTACTTACAAAATTTTACTTGGAAATCGAAAGTAAATACAAAATTTTCTGGGTATTAGAAAGAATATTATATCAATAAACAAAAACATGATTATATCCAATAGTATTGTTTTCCATCTAAAAATAAATACACAACATAAAATTGACCTATTTAATAAAAATACAACAATAGAAGCAACATATGTCCATGAAGAAGATGAAAAAAACCTATTTTCTATCTCTAACTTTTCTATGTAATGTAAGAAATTCTACAATTCTTACGTGTGCTGCTTCAATGCCTGCTTCGTATAGAATTATAATCTCACTTCAAAATTCTTAAATGTTCCCTGTACCACCCTCATTTTATACATTACGATGCCACTATTTTACCTTACCTTAATTAAAAAACTTTTTTGTGTGTCTTTTAAGATTTCTTCTATGTTATATCCGGTTTTATCAGTATAATAAGCATCAAACTAAAAAATGTTCTATGTGGCTTGAATATAATTAGTAAACCAAATTTTCATCTTCAAAAATTCTGAAAAGTAAGCCGTATTCTATTTCACCAAGCCTCAAATTGGTGTAGGGTGAGTTCGAGATAGAAAGCCGTTGTTTTTTTGAGACGCTAAAAAATCAAACTAGTGGTGATTTTCCAAAATATTTATTTTAAATCAATCTTTAATCATTTAACTATAAAATAATCACAAAGTAATCAACAAAATATAAAATGAAAATTATTATAAAAAAAACTTTTCTATATGTCTCGACTAGCCAGTTCTCCTTTTTTATTTTTATTTTTATTTGTTTTTTGTTTTTTTTTAATTCTTAACTTATCCTCATAGGTTTTCTTTCTATTCTTTGGCTATGTGCGTTTGAAAAGTTAAATTAATACCAAACTACTCTTTGACTAAATAGGATATTAGATCAATAACAGCCGTAGTTTCGGATTAAGAAGAAACTGTTAATGATCTTTGACATACAGTCCTATTAGGTAGTATTTTTATCCAGCTGCTTTGAAAAGCATACACTATTGTGGCTATCTTTACCAAAACAAATGAGGCCATCTCTCCTTAATAAATGGAGAAATATTGCCACATCGATATAAAAATGAATGATTAGACTTTGGTGATAATTTTACTCATTACCGGTGTGTATTTTATACATTCATTAACCAGTGATTTTTTTATTTAATTTCAATATAACTTTGCACGTGCTGCTAGTAGCCTACGTTCATAGAAGTCAAGTAAGCATAATATATTACAATCTACGTATTGATACCGAAAATAACTGGACTAGTCATCGCTCCCAAGCGGCCATCTTTCCCACACCGACGCTATATATATATATTTTTTTTAATTGTAATAAAGAAATCATTCAATAAAAATCCAGGAACCATTTTGCCTGACACGTAGCAAGACAAAGTGTCCGTTGTCCGACAATTAGGATATAAAAATTTTTATTTTTATGAGTAGAGAGTTTTAATAGGTATTGGACAAAATGAATTTTTATTTATTATTGTAATGACCCGAAAGTCAAATATTCGTCAATTTGAAGCTTATTAGCGCAATCAATAATTTTCCAAGCTTCGAAAAAGAAGATCACATACAAATTTTTCGATTGACCCTGCATTTAACGTGTATTTTATAATGTACAAAATATAATTTAATCGATTGGATGAATAACTACGAGTGGCAAGAATAACCAATAAAATATTTGTATTCTTGATAATAAAAATAAAAATGTGTTTCTAATTATTTGTTTTCACACAATTGCAGTTTCGCAGTTTCGTTATTTACGTAAGAAAAAAAGAAATTTATTGCTTTTTTGATATTCTACATTAAAATTTTAATATGATGATTTTCCATTTTTTCATATTCCGATTATAACTTTACATTGATTGATTATATTACCCTTAAGATTAAAGATACCTGTTCTATCTGTGTTTTAAGATAATATCCTATTTATGTGTATTATATCAAAGTGTTTTATATGAATTACAAAGTATTAATCTTTTAAACAGTCGATACATGATCAAGTATCGAGTATCAAGGATTAAAATTTTTAATTAATAAATTAAATAAAATACACTTAGATAAATTGAATTAAGTCTAAAGTTTGTATTGCTAGAAAATATTTTAGGTACTAACAAAAATTTAGTAGATGAGTTCAAAGAATTAATTAATCCTTTTTATATGTCTGTATTTGTATTTATACGCTTGTCCGTCATTAAGTTAAATCAAAACTGAAAACAGACAAAACGACGGCTTAAAATTTTGTAAGTATATTCTAGACCTATAAAGTAAGTTTATTTTCGTGCATGAGCAAAATTGGTCATGAATTCATGAGCTTTATTTTAAACCGTAAGATATTAAAGAAAATTTCAAATAAAAAATGTACAGATTCGAAAAAATTTCACCTAATAAACACATACTATTATATCAGTTTGTAATAACTGTTATAAATGTGTACACTACATATTTAGTGTATTTTGTTAATGATAATGATTAAAAATGTTCAAACATTGTTACTCAACCATATATCAAATATTTAAGAAAATTAACAATGTTAGTTAATATATTCACTTGTTAACAAATTAAATTATACTACACATTAATAAAATAACATACAATTATTAACGTTATTAAAATAGACTAGGCCATAGGCTGTTATTTATTGTTATTATGGATTACAATTATGTATGTGTAATTAAATGAAAATTTTCGAAGTAAACGTTTTTACGAAACCCAATTGACTCAATTTGCTCATTTGTGAATTTAAACTCACTTTTAAGGTCTAGAAAACTCCATTAAAAGGTCGCTATCTCATACCGTTAACGAACAGACAGGTAAAAGACGACTAATTAAACGATTCTATGAACACCTATTTATAAAATTTTGTTAGTGACTTCAATATTCCTTCATATATTTATGTATAAAAATGTCACCTACTTGATTAAATAACTAATTAACTTTTTACGACTTGATGTACTTAGTTCGTACACGTAATCTTAATAGAAAAATTAAAAACCTTTTTCTTCTTTATATTTTATTAAGAAGATCAATATTAAAAAATTTATGATCAAACTTAATTATCAAATCACATTTTATCGTTAATAAATTTTTTAAATATAATAATTTTTTTTAATGTAGAAAAATCTTATATTGGAATTGACTTTTTTTTTATATAAACTTTCGTAATAATTACGTAATTTAATGACCACAAAATTAAATTTTATAGTACCTTATATGAGATTAGTAGATTACGAGTTATATAGGAATGTATTGGTTGTTCTATGGAAATTTGTTTTCACAGAATTTTTATGGTTTATCAGATATAATAGAGAAGATGTACAAATATTTTCTATCACTTCAATTGAGTTCGTTTTTGAGTTATCTTGACGGACGGACATATGGAAACTGACTAATTAGGTGAGTCTATGAACACCCTTAAAAATGTATTAGTACCGACAATATTTTTATAATTACAAACTATAGACTAAATTGAATATACTCTCATATAAGTCGAGATTAACCATGTAAATAAAACCATTTATTTAAGAGCTCATGTTAATGTTCACTGTTCGTTGTTTACACTAAATTCTATGATCAGATCACCCGTACAATCGGTTTCTATAAGGAAAAAAGGAAAAACAATGTTAAAATACACTTCTATAGAATATAATACATACATAAATAAACAAATGTACATTGATAACCAATAAGAGAATATTAATATTTAAAAAAAAAATTTAATAGTGCGGATCCATAACATATATTTTTTTCGAGGGAGTTTTTTTGAATATATTACTGAATAAAATTAATAAAATATTTGTTATTGAAAAATAATAATAATAGTAAAATGTTATTGATCTATAATATAGATAAAGATAGTATTGGTGATCAATGTAAATTATATGTAAGGATGTATTATATTCCATATAGGTGTATTTTAACATTGATTTCCCTTTGGTCCCTATGGAAAATGATTCAGCGAACGATGTGTATACAATAAATATCATGATACAACAAACACCAACAATTTTCAGTGTAAAACATAAATTCATTACGTTTAGTTAAAATTAAAAACAAAATAATGTTTAATTTTTTTTAATTTTAATTTTTCAATGTATAAAGAAACGGAACCAACGATGTTTGAATGAAAAAAAAAATAATTTTCACCTACAAGATACAAAAATAATCACGTATAAGATTAATTTAGTTTTACGTAACGAACTTAATTCGATAATATGAGATAAACAATTTTTTTTTTTTTTTAATATGTTTCATAATATAAAGAACATTTTTAATTATACATTTATATTAATATTCAATGTCAAGGGTGTTTTAAAAAAATTTTTTTAGGTATTTTTACACGACGAAAAAAAAGAGAATAATATGTCTCATGGTGATTTATTTATGTATGTAGCTCTGAATGGGTTTTTGTGTAACCACCCACTGTTTAAAAATAACACAACAGATTTCTTGCGTGGTTACTTTGATTATTTCTAGGAAAAATTTATTACTCAAAATATTAGTCGCTCCAAAAATGTTTCACAAAACGTCCAACATGTCTAGTACAATTAGGTATTGTAATATGTTTATTACATAATGTAATATTATTGTTTTATCCCAATATTTTATTCAGTTCTGAGGTAATAATTCATTATCGTTCTATCCATAAGTAGTAAATAGAACAAAAATTTTTAATCAAAAAAAAAAACTGCCTTCAAAAAAATGAATTAAACAGTACCTAAAAAATAATTTTTAATTTTTCCTTGTAACCATGATTACCTTTCACAGTCGACGCCAACCAATCAATGTTTTTGCTAAGAAAAAAAATTGGCATCAATTGACACCAAATTGACTTCAATAGATAATTTCAATAGATAAGGCAAGGCGGTTCTTCTTTACTTAAAAAATTTTTTTTTACTTTAGAATATTGTATACAACTATGACAAAATTTTCATTTAGATGAAATTGAATCACTAAAATTATTTTTGATTCTTCTCTCCCCTTAGGGACATCGGATCCTTATCATGGTACCACCCTTAGAATATCTTCTTCCTTTCCAACAAAATAAATCATTAAAATCGGTTTATAAACGACAAAGTTATGTGCGTATACTCATATGGCTAAAAATTGTTTTTACCCCCGCTTTCCCCTTAGGGACATCAAATCTAGACCAAACTCTTTGGGTATATGCTCTTTTACATAATATTTTCACCCACGCTAAGGATACAGTTGGCATCAACTTATGAAGATCACTGCTCACAAAGACACTCTTCATAAAAGTATTTTTCTAAATTGTTTTTTCTAATTGTTTTCAAAAGTTTTTAATTCGTATTCATTAAATACTCATCCAAAGATGAATATTTACACTTATTAATTATTATTTAACTTATTAAATATTTTTTAACTAATTAATTATTTCAGTTTGTACTCACATACATACCAGTGAAAAAATTTAACTTTTTAAAACATCATGCAAAATATTCAAACTTGATTCTTTCAATGTTATTGCAAAATTAGCAAATTAATTTTATTCCATGAAGTTAATTTTTTGGAGTATTCAATACATTATAAATCATTTGACTAATATTCAAAAAGAATATTCAACTTGAAATAGTCACATATTTGATTTTTGTTTTTATAAAAATTAGAAATAATCGAAAAAAATCCGTACTTGCCATTATTATCGGAAGAACTGACGAAATCTATCAAGTTATTATAATTTTTTAGACTATCCGTATATTTTGAACCAAATTATATATTTGGCGTAAAAATATGGAAAGAAAAATAACCGTTCGACATAATAAATTGATTAAATTATATAGAATATATAACTTAGTCGGTTTTGAGATGGGGTGATGATTATACCATTTGATTGCGTGACTGTATCAATACTGTAAAAATACTTTTACACAAAAGTATACAACTAAAACATGATTTATATAATAAAGTATTATTGAAAACTCTTGCTCCCTCTCTATATAAAAAATTCTAACCCATATTTTTACTACAGCAAAGGAAAAAGGAAGGGTTATCATTTTAGAAGACTATGTATGTATGAATTTATGTTTTGTCCACCGTAGCGGTCAACTTACCGAATCGATTTTTTATAAATGATGTCTCAATCGATTCCTTATTATGGTACGAGCTACATAAGCTATATTGGAAGATTGAAATTAATATGGTGAATTTTACATCCAATAAGAGAGGGTCTCAAAAAAATTGTTCAATTAAAATGTGTTGTGTTGGGCATCAAATGAAAGAAGTCAATTAGTACATGACAAAAATATACCAAAAAAATTGTTATTTAACCACAAAATATTATAAATTAACATTAAATTTAAAAAAATTAAAATCCTTCTATGGTAATGATACTCTTAAAAGTAAGAAACAAAAAAATAAACTAATCTGCAACTAAATAAAGTGAGGTTTAGAGCATAGCCGTTGTCGCATACTACCTTGGTGGAATACTTGATTGCTCTAATAATACATAATAGAGATGACAAGTTGTGACATACGACCACAACTATCCTCTGAACATCACTTTATCAAAGTTTCGGATAAAAATATTTCCTTGTTTCTTACTTTTAAGAGCACATAACCTTAGGATGGTTGTGGATCTTTTTAAACTTATTTTTTAATTAGCTCCTTTGTATCTATAAAGTTTCGAGATAAAAAAAACAAAAGAGATTGTTTTTAAGTTTAAAATTTCTATTGTAAAAAAAAATTCTAGTATTTTTTGTAATAAAGAAAAATTAAATAAATATTTGCGTTTCAAGTCAAGTATCTGAAATTCGAATTAATCAAATCAAACACATATAGATATGCTTTTTGACAATGCGTTGAAACTTATTTTACATAAACTACAAATATTTATCGGAAATCAAAAATAAATTAATATCAAATTTTTATTTAAAAAAAAAAAAAGAAAAAAGATCATCATAAATTTATACATTTTTCTGAAAAAAATCGTTTCAGAACATAGAAAATTGAATTACAAACTCTTTAGGCATCGTTTGTAAAAATATTTTCTTAAATTCGTTATTATAATACTTTGGAACAAAAATCATGTATTCCAATGATATTTTTGTTCATATGAGAAAAAATTATTTAAATAATTACGTTATCTAGACTCGTTAAAACTCGTTAAAACTAATATTATTATATTGTGGATATAAAAGGTATGATTTTAATTTCAACAGTTGCGCTAAAAGGAGTTATGAGCATACGATAAAATTTCTAGATAATCTGTGGAACACAAAGTCTTTAAATTATCGAGATTTATTAAGTTATAGAATGAAAATAAAATTTACGTTTATTTATTGAGTGAATAAATAGAATAATTAATTTACTAATAAATAGAATAATTAACTCATACAATTATTTGATATTAATTTAGATTTCAAAGAATTGTTTTATTTTTTCATTAATTTCGATTTCAAGTATTGTTTATATGTTGTTCATATATACTATACAGCCATAAGGCTTCTTATATATTATACTTTAAATTTTTACAATTTTCACTTTGTATTATGTACTTTTGTCCATAGCAAAATTAATCATCATTTTATTTTTTCGAATATTTCAATTTATTTTCATTGGGTTTTTTTATTATTTTAATTCAGATTTCAGATTATTTATCTAGAAAGTATTATTCACCAAAATCTTCTAAAATATTTTAATTTTATGAGAAAATCATTTACATTCGATTTTTTTTTTAATTAAAATTCGTTCGTTATACGTGAACAGTTTTAAATTTCGAAGTTCTGAGAATTTTTGTGGTAGTTCTTTACGGTTTTAGTGTGGGCGTGCTTTGTTTTTGTGAGACAATTTTTCTAATTCTTACTGCCGAGTCGTATATAATTACTGACATTATCGTTTCATTCACTTTTAATGTTATACATAACAACACGGATAAACATTGGATTTAAAGCAAGAGTGCCTTGCGCCTCCACCAATTATATTAAATAAACATTATAAATGTATTAATTTTAAGAAAAATAACAATCTAGAATTGTACATAAAAGTAAAAATGTAGCAAATTACACTCACAAAAATATTATATTCACGAAAATATTTGCAACTCAAATTAAATATAATTTTTACACGCTTTTATTAACTTCACCTTTAACTTGCCATGTCCATGACATTGAATATCTCACAAGTCACTAATTTTCACCCACTTATTATAATCTTAACAGTGTAAAATTTCGAAAATATCTGCAATTCGGGTGTCATCAACGCAATATTATGATATCATATACATACACCCACTACCAAAAAGAAATTCTATGAAATAAAACTTATCATCTGATGGAGTAGGAAGGAAAAATATTTTGAAAGAGAAATTGTAAATTTAATAATTTGGGAAACTTGAGATTTAAACTAAAAAGTACAAAATTATTTTTAAATATAAAAGAAATTTATAATTTACTGTAAAACAGGGTTTATAAGCTTAATTCGACTATCTGCCTTTGATGTTCCTATTTAATAGGATTAATTGTAAGCATCAAATTTTTTCCATCAATTATTGACTTTCTTCTGGTATTATTAGGTACTTGATATGGACGGTAATATAGGTCAACACATTTAAGTAACTGTTTCCAAATTAAATATACTTAGTAGCAATCCCAATATAATTAAAGTATTTCAATTTAATTTATTTCATTGCGTTAAATCAAGCAATTTAGTAGGATAATTTAAAAATATGAATTAAAATATATTTAAAAGCTATGCGGTATTAGTTTCTTTTTACTATTTTATACATTCAGTAATTTTCCTCAAAATAAATAATGTTATTTTCTAATTAAAGTTCACCATTACATGAGAAAATGCAAATATCAATATTAAAAAGATCCTCAATTTTCAGAACACAATGGTGAAAGTTTCTTGTATTTAACTTGCAATGTGTTATACCATACAATTATTAATAACACAATTTTATATACGATATATAATTTTCCGAGATTATGACCACAGGGTTCTCTTATTTACAAAACAAAAAATAAAAATATATGAATTTTCAAATATTTTTTTTATAAAATTACTTCTAATTTAAAAATGTTTCTTAAAGGTTCGATGAATACAAAAAAACTTCATAAATTCCTCCCAAAATAATGATAATGGAGCACCTGTAGGTAGGTAGGTAGCATCCATATGACGTTGTTGATAAACATTTTTACAAAAGTAGGTCATCTAACGACCTTGTAATGACGTATATATCTATTTGAATATTAAAAAGTGGGTCATTCAACCATAATAACATTATCATTGTCATTTCTTAGCAAAACAAAAATTTTCACACCCCACACGAACGGCAAATGAAAGAAAAAACACCTAAACGAAAATTTTCATTAATAATCATAAACCCATGTTTACCCTAATTAAATGGTTTATTTAATAATATACCATTAAAAAAATATTTAAAAAAAATTATAAACACGTTCTGAAAACAAGTGGCATAATTGATTTAGTTGAAATAAAAACTCCACCGCACCCGTCCTTGTTCGAATCGTTTAGCGAATATACGACTCGATCAGGTGAGAAAAGCATTAAATATAATCCAATGAAATTAATTTATTTACATTTGAATTATGAGATAATTTATTTTTCAATATATCAAACACGATCGTGATAAAAAGATATTTGAAAATTGTTTAATTTATTCACAAAAAATGTAAATTATCTATAAATAAAACGTGTTTTTTTTTTTGTATTCTCGGCGGAGTAACTTCTTTAGCACCCACCAGCATCATCATTGCTGTATGAAATAGTTTTGAAAGGTGTGGTGGACCATTCGCGGTCACCCATAAATGTTTTTATCAACGGTTGTGTTTTTTTTTTTCATAATCAAAGAAAATCAATTTTACATATAAAAAGAAAATAATTACAATTTATAATTTTCAAAGAAAGGAACAAATAAAATAATTTCCTTTGCATAAGAATAATTTGCGACAATCATTAAGTGATAAAAATATACAAACAGAGAAAACACAAAGAAAGACATTTATAAATATAAAAAAAGAATGTGAACAGATATTTTATTAATAAATACAACATCGATGGAACAAAAGAGTAATATAGGAACAACAATGTAGAATATACAGTAACTGTAAACCCTACCTGTTGAGTTAGTCAAAGAGTTTTATGCCTGTTGCTGTTGAAACACTGAAAAAGTATAACTAGCGATCGACCCTAGAGTCTCCTATATATTTTATATGTATGTTTATATATAAAGCTCAAGCTCGGTAAGTTCTTCTATATATATATATATAATAATGTAATATTGTATGCGTTTGACGAGAATAAAATGATAAAATTTTGTATTCACTAGTTACGCCACCAAAACACTACTGCCGAGAATGAATCAAGGAATATAAGAGCTAACTTGTGCCTGATTTTAATAAATATGATGGTGTACCTTGCTAGTTATTTTTCGACGCACACACCGACTGCATGCACCAGTATAATATTGGTTGGCCAGGGGTTGATTACTTGTATACCGAAATTTACCGATGCGATGTACTTCGTATAATTTCGGGTTCGTATACAATATTATCCATTCGGGAGTTTCTCTCTTGAGCTCTATATCTATGTATAAATGGTGCTACTCTTCGTAGTATTCGACTTCTATTCGACTACTATCCCACTACCATCCCTGTTTTGCTTATTTTAGAATGTGTATATTCCTTTCTATTATTATTGGGGTAGATACATAATTCTTCACTTATACACAGTGTTCGAAAAATTAAACGAGAATTTTTATTATTATTATTACTGAATTTGTTATTATTAATTTATAAATTTATATATCGTCCAAACACTCTGAACGAATTAACGGTTTATTTTAAATTTATTAATTAATTTTTTTGCTAACAAGTGGCAAACTTGAAAAATCAACCAAGAAAGTCAGACATCATAAGATATCCTAATAAAAAATGCTGATGCTAAAGCAGTATCGTATATAGCGCACACCATTTGTGATCAGAAATTCTTACGATTTACGCTGGCCCTTTAACTATGGAACCACGAGAAAAAAAAAATAATTGTTCACATTTTGAAGAAGATCCCTTGCACAACCAAAAAATAAGCAAAAAATATTTTATCGCAAGCTTTACATATATTAAAAAAGAGAACGACTGGATGGTAAAACAATATTACGGAGCCACCTAAAGAGGAAATCGATACCGTATAGGAAATTTTAAAAAAAATTGGTGGACTGTATCCTTGTTTGTATTAATATATAAGTTTTACGTTCTCTTCTATTGAACCAATCTTCCTGAATATTTTTTTTTTTTTTTTTTTGTAACTATTGATGAGCTTTAATGTTATGAATGTATCCACGTCAAAATAATGAATTTTGGTTTCAAGATTTGAAGTTATAACATTAAAGCGAATGCAGATGTGCAGCAGAATGGTTCAATATTCAGTGCAATAGACGAGGACTCGCTACATACATGCAATTGGTATTTAATTTATTTTATAAAAAATGTGAACTCATCAACAACACTTTTCTATAATTTCTATGAGACGTTCCAAATTCGTATCATCTATTTCTATAAATTTAAGTAAGAATCTACAAATGTGTTGAAACACCGTGTACAAATATTTGACCATCTGATATCATGGTTAATAGTTGTTAAAATTTTACTTTATATTTTACAACTTCATATCAACTTAAATCACCTTCAATATACCTATCTCAATAGTAACAACTCAACTGACCCTACCTACATTACATATTATAACATTCGATATCATGAACCAAATTCTATGAATTAAAATCATTCCTCATCAACAAACTAATTAATAATATTTAATAACATTTTCATTAACAGTTTTAAAATTTTTCCCATAACACAAATGTCAATAAATAATTTTCGTAACAAAGAATATTTTCAATTGAGTGTTTATTTCTATATTCGTTCAATGACTTTTGATTTACTCTTGGGAACTGTAATCAAGGCGTGGTTTCGCAACGTAGGCGAGAATACAGTTCAAATTTAAATTAGTTACAGGTAACTCATATTGTGGTAAAAATAAAACAATGATTAGTTTACTTCAAGCCATAGAAGTGCCTATAGACGCCATACATTTTCAACTCATAATATACTAATATCTGAGTAAAACATTAAGCCACGTACACTCATGAAACATGCGCGTGTACCATAGCACCGTAACGCACTGTAACGCAACTTTGATTCGTAACATCGACTTTTGTATGGATCTGAACACGTAATACTGTCGCGTATCAAAGTTGATGCACAACGATGTTACATCGCATCCCACAAATTTCGGTAAATTTGAATCAAAAGATGTTAGGCTGAGTTGGGTTAAGAATAGTGTGGACTAAATAACGCAATAATCAATAACGAATGTACACTGCTTGGTAAACAGATAGAACGCTTCGCAACACATAGCAATATCGCAAAACGTAACGCTTCTTTACAATGCTGATTTACGATACGTTGTTAAATTACGAACGAATGTTGCACGCGTTTACGCTGCTTTATATTTATTGATACATTATATAGTAGATTTTTGCATAAGGAAAAAAGGGGAAAACAATATTTAAATATACTCATATACAATTTAACACATTCATAAACAAAAAAAATCCACATTGATAATCAATACTATAATAGTAACATTTTTAAAAGATTTAATATTTAAGTAGGGATACATAGCATATTATAATAATTAATTTTATTATTTTGATAATATAAGTTACCATTGCAGTCACATTAAAAATAATAAATAATATGATGGTATTGTTTACCAGCGTAAATTTTGTGAGTGTATGTATCTGTTATATTCTATATAGATGTTGTTAAATATTGTCTTTCCCTTCCTTCATAATGAAATTATTTGCAAAAGCCTACTGTACTGGTACTGTATAGTCAAATTTATTGTCTACACTCTATGCGACTAATGCCCTAAGATGCCTATTTCGACTCCTCGGGGGTCGGCAATGAATTGTAAAGGGCCCATACCAACGAAAAAATATTGATGGTTAAATTATTGTTAGATAAATTGAATATTCAATTATTTGAGCAGTGTTGTGGAAAAAATAACGAGAACTTCCAACAATCACTTGTTCACACGTTCTTTAACAAAAACACGAACTTAAAGTGTTCAAAAAATCTACCTAGCAGTATGGAGATTGCTATTTTTGACGTATTGAGTATCAAAAAGTTTGAACATTTGTTGCAGGCTTGCAAAAACTCTTTTTTAACATAATGAAAAATGTTTTTTATATAAATTTTATACAAAAGTATTAATTAGTTTTATATCGTTAGAAATACTTTTGTATGTTTTATTGTTTTCTATTGTAATTAATACTATAGGATCACGGTAGCAATGTTTAGTTGAATGCTTGATTTTTTTGTATATACTGTTTAAACATTTTCACATTTATATAGATCCCGAAAATTTGGAGGGACGAGTTCGCCTATTATTTAAATAAATAATTTAATTTATAAATAGGCATATTTAATATAGGTCTTATGGCAAACTGGATGATAGACTGGTATATTTTGATAATTTTCGTCCAGATTTAACCGAACAAAACAAAACAAAAACTATCTAATTAAAATAATTAATAAAGAAGTTAAAAAAATTTTTTTAATTAAAAGATACACATTTAATAAAAAATATGTAAAAATATAAATAAAGATAGATTTATATTATATACGCAAAATATAATGTATATTAAGATCGCCTGCTTGCCATACATGACTCTTGTTTTTGCGACATTGCTAAAAAAGATTATATGTCTGGAAAACTACACATCCAATCAACTACGACTTGAAATAAACTAGATTTTTGTAGCTTTTGAGTAAAATCACATTATACCTACATTAATTTTATCAAGTTTTAAAACCAAAAATTTTTAACAGTCGTATGTCCGTAATATATTGGAATATACCCGAGGAAATCTTTTGTACCTAAAGTTTCGTTAAACATCTATCCCTACATAAGGTCATTTTTACTCAAATTCCATATCTAGGTATTTGTCCCGACTCTTTACCTTATATATACCGCGAATCTACCAGTCGTCGATACTTCCATCTTATCTTATATATAAATAACGTGTCCAAGTCAACGAGACGAAATCCGTTCAAGTAACATTTACTCAGAGAAAGTAAACCTGCCCCGCTGTTACAATGAACGGAGTTAGTTTTCCACAAGTAAATGATCTAAAATATGTGGGTATACACCTGAATAGAAAACTTACATGGCATAAACATATTTACTTATACAGAAAACATCTAAGCTTGAAATTTTTCTAAATTGTACTGGTTTTTGGGACAAGGTTCTAAGTTATCATTAGACAATAAAGTACTAGTGAACAAAACAGTACTTAAACTGGTGTGAACTTATGCCATTCAACTATGGGGAACTACAAATAACAGTAATTAACAAATTCTGAGGTTTTCAATCAAAAGTGCTACGAACCATGAGTCTAGAAGTACTCACAGTGAAGAAATTACGCGTTTCAGTGACAGATACCTATCTCTCCTCGAAAAGCATCCAAACCCTGAAGTGAAAAATCTTTTAAACAATCGTAATAGTGTAAACAGACTAAACAGACAAAATGTTCTAGATTTAAAATTTAGATTTCTTGTTACAGATTATGTTAAAGCATATGCTTTTAGTATTATATCATTAATGTAGCTACCAGTGGGTAGATCATCGTTTAAACATGCATATTAGTCAATTGATCTATTTATAGTTCTCTTAAGAACTGATAATAGATACTAGGTTTCAAAAGAAAAAGTATTTTTGAAACGGAATTCTAATACTCCAACGAGACTTGTTCTTGAAGTGATATTCTTCTTAACTTTATTAATATATTTTTATATGTCTGTCCATACACCCACATATTTCCTTTTGTTGAAAACTTAAAGCATTTTAACTTATAAAATATGAAATAGAAATGGACGTTGATAACCTCAAAGACATCATTAAAGTCGTCTAGTTTGTTGTGAAAAGTAAAATGAAATTAGAATTCACAAAATGTTAGTTGATATAAAATAAAGACTTAAAATGAATATATGTAGTTACATGCTCCACACTTTTACAAAGATTAAACATTACAATAAACCTATCCACATAATTTTCGATTTTAATTTTAATACTTTTGTGTGATAAACAGTGGCGACATTTAGTGGTGATAAGGGTAGGAGAGTTACTACCCTAGTATAACATATCAATAGCGGATTTCACGCAGTTTCACCCACGTAGTTCCCGTTCCCGAGGGAATACAGAGATGAAAAGTCACCCGTGGAAATGTGAGGCTTTCCAGCGGTGAAATAATTTTCAAATTTATCCAGTAGTTTTTATGTTTATTTGTTACATACAAAAATACAAACGTTTCCTGTTTATAATATTAGTGTAGACTTGTAAATTTTTTAAAATTGATTTTTGATCGAGATTTATTTATTCAAGGCAGAAAAATTATATGTTTATTTGAAACTTGCATATTATACTTAACAATAACAAGCATATAAAAAAAAATTTCAAACAAGTGAAGAGAACAATTAATAGTGTTAATTGTTTAGATACTCTATGGTTGAGTATCAATGTTTGAACAATTTTTAATGACATGCATTCATGAAATACTAATATCCAGTGTATACACTTATAATAGATATATAATAATAATAATAATAATAATAATAATAATAATATATATTGCAATGTTCTTATAATATATAGTACTAAATTTGGGCTCTAATTGTGGCGAATCTAAACCGTTTACGAATAAATGTTTCAAACAAAAGTTGTTTGTTTTGAAAAATAAACATTTTATCTTCAGAAATTTTCTTCAATCTTTAATGGTTCTGAAGTTGATCTTATTTTTATGTCTAAAGTACGTCACCAAAATTCGAAATCTCTTTTCGTTTATTAAGCTATCTTGATGACAGGCGGACATACGAAAATTGACTAATTACATAATTCTATGAACACCTTTACCAAAATTTTATCTGTTCGATCAATATTTTATAGCGTTACAAACTTTAGAAAAAAAAATATACTCTGACATATTGTACCTATATACGGCAGGTATAAACACTTTTATAGTAGAGTATTATTCACTTGAATTTCCAACATAAAGTTATCAAAAACATTATTATTTTAATATTGTATTGTCATCCAACTTACACATTCAATATTTCAACTCGATCATACACCGAGAAATGTATAAATATTAACTTAAGTAAGATTTGTAACAGATATCGCGACAGGTGAAACTAAATAAAAGCTTAAAAATAATTAATGAAGTTTAGTTAAGAATAGCTTCTTTTATAATAAATGTTTAATAGAAATATTTTCACATTTTAACTTAAAACTATTGAATCTAGCCTAAACTTTTCCATGAATACATCATCTTATAAACGATTTACATAGAGATTTTATTAACATGATTGCATCTTCTCTAAAGGTACAACACTGAATCTTTTAAAAGTAGTTAAACTTTTGAGTTGATTATAAATAATATCTTTTATAGTAAATAATTTGTTAACAATTATTTTGTGAGATTTTTCTAATTTTCCTAGCGGAGAACCTCTGGTCTATCCTTACAGGATGGAGCATTCCAATACTCACCGAAATTCGCCACACTTTGACATCTCATATAATTCAGTGGTGAAATTTTCAAACTTGGTGATAAACTAGCAAAAATATTATTTTTACGTGATATTACTTCCATTGAAAATGATTTCTTTTCTAATCGTTCTCTTATAATTTTCTATTTCCGATTTCAGGTAAATGAAAAATTCATAATCACAAATTTCATATTCTAAAGCCTTGTTCATATTAAGCAAGTAATATAGTAAATAACGTATAGTAACCTATGTGGTCTATGTGGTCTAGCAATCACAACGTTACTAAAGAACTTTCACTTCTTAAAAACCAAAGTATGAAAACAACGATGAAAATTTTTATTACATAAATAAGATTTCAAAATACTAGTATATATGAATTTATATAAATATATTTTAGGACTTTTTAAACTATTGTAGAGCGAAATTATTTTTCCGGCTTATTGTTAAATAATAAGAGACTTTTTAGTCAAATTGTATAATATTAAAACAAATGTTGCAAATTTATTTATTTATGTCAATATATTAAATATAAGAATGGCGGTGGTATGCAATATTACTTGAAAATATTTAAATATTCGTCGTCGGGGTTGGTCAAAACACTTCCTGTAAATAATCATAGCGTTGAAATTGTAATATAGTCGACCCCAGACTAACGTAACATAATTACAGACCTTGACCATTCAATAAAGTTAATCAACATCAGTCACAGTCAGTATTTGGATGGGTAAGCACCTAGCAGTACTGTGTACTGTTTGTTGTTGTAAAATAATAATCCCCTTTGGTTAATGGTTATATGGCTGAAGTAACTGAAGCCAGAAAAACAAATTGTAATATACACAAACCATGTAATGATTTCTATGATATACACAATTTAATGTAAATTATTTAAAAAATTTAATGTAGTGACTTCTGCGCTTAGACTTTTGAAAAAGAAGGAAAGTACCCATATTTTATGAACTATTTATAAAATTGATAGAATGTATACGTAGAAATCATGGTTGTATAAAATATATGACTGGTAGAAATTACGATTATATAAAAATGTATAATACCCTAGTAGAAATACATATGACACAGACACGCATATTTGGTGTAAATCACAGAACAAAGATAGCTGATATAGAAACTCAATTGTATGCCAACCATAGAGAATGTCAACCATTGCATGGAGTTTGGATAACCCAGTACAAAGCTTTGGTTAGTTAGCCAGTCACTAATATCAAACTGGTATATTATTTAAACACAAATTAGACTTCATGATCATCAATTTCATATCTAATTTCCATCTTATGATTCTTTAGGCAGATACGTGTTTATAACAAATCAAATAATTATCAACAAAAATAGAATTACATCAACAAAAGATCAAAAATCCTATAAAGTAAAAAAAAAATTGGAAATGAAAATTATATTTTGAGAAAAGTTGAAAAGAAAATTTTATTCGCTAACTTCACAAACAATATTTATATTGTTTATAAAAAATCAATTAATCATCAACAAACAGTTAGATTTCATTAACAGTCATCAACAAACGACCATCAATCAAATAAAATAAAAAACTTGGAAAAGTAATTTTTATTCGCTAACTTCACAGAGCCACCTTATATTTGAAATTATAACACCTAGAAATATCTAAATTTTTTAAAATATACCTATAATAATGTTCACAATTTTCGCGCCCAAATAACTCAAAAAAAATTTGGTATTCACAATCTTGTCATAAAAACAGAGGACATACCGAAGAGTTTTTTGCGAAAAAAACATTCCTAAACAAAAAAATAATAGTTTTTATTTTAAAACTTTTTGTCGACGAAAACTTCCTCTGTTTTCATGTTAGCATTGTGCATACAAAATTTCATTATATTTGAATAAATACTTTATGAGTTATTTGAGCGCGAAAATAATTTGTTTATTATAGAGGTAACTTTCAAAGAAAAATAACATCCTAAATGCTCTCTTCAAACACATACGTTCTTCCTCAAAACAAGCAAAAAATTACCAGAACATAAAAATTTCAATAACTCGACGACCACTCTATAAATTTTGGATTAAAAACATTTTGTAAAACTCTCTCATCTCTATACATCGTGAAACTTAGTAAATGAGTCAAAATTTACCCATTCATTTGAGAAATTTAACCATTTTTTATAAAAACCTAATAACATCTTACCTTCTTATTTGTTATTTATGAACACATTGTTATTTAGTAACAAATTCTTTCATGCAAGTGCGAATATGAAATTATAGTAGGGGAGCCCAAGCGGGGATTTCGGGATTTACTAAAGCGCGACAGATTAATATACAGGGGGATACCTTGTACCCGGTTAAGTACCTCCACAAAACATGAGGCCCATATATAAGGCCGCCCGTAAAGGATACAGGATCAGATTAGTAAAAAAAAATTGACCATCAGAAATTGTATATTCCACTAATCTGACAATTTGAGAGTGACGTAAAAAAAGGGGAGGGCAAAAAATTTGTAAAAAAAAAACGTCATCTCGACATTCTCGAGCGTAGCTAAATTTTTTTTTATTTTGAAGGAAATAATTCAAGAATAATGAAAAATATATAATCTGACGATTTCCGCAAGCCGAAATAACAAAAATTCGTCGATAAAGTTAAATGCGTGCAGTTGCGTGATGCCTACATTTCCTGCTCCGCGTTTCTATTCCTCTCTCACTCTTTCTCTATCTATTACTCTCTCAATTATACGATTCTCAGATACGCAATCTGAGGATGAAATTGAGCCAGAAGAGGAAGATGATTCTACGGATGAAGATGATGATTAATTAATCAAATAATTATAAAATATTATAACCTATTATAATTATAAACTATTTTAAGCTTTTTTTTAAGTAATTTTTTTATAAATACATTTATTCTACTAAAAAAGCATACACTTATTTAATTGCATGCTATTTTCTGAGCTTTTCAATTAATTAAGTTCAATGATTTAAAAGAATAGAAAAAAAATTTTTTGACTTCCCGCTAAGAAAAATTAAAAATTTTAATATTAGTTCTTTGAACTCAGCGAGCTCAAAATATCACATAAATTATATTTTGAGCTCAAAAATATCATAAGTACAATTTTAAGCGCCCAGGAATGGAATTAACGGGAAGTTGCAGAGATGGCCTTTAAGGTGAACCGTTTTTCTAATTTTTTTTGTCAGATCAGGCGAATCCCTCTAGATAATCGTCAGATTATGAGACAGTATGTTTAAAACATAAAAATGAACCACATATATCTTAATCTGACGCGCTTGAGTATTTCAAAATGGCGATTTTTTTTTGCACATTATGAAAATGGCCGCGAGTTTGCGTCCCATCGAAATCGTCAGATTAGTGAATGAGGGCTTTTTTTTGGTGCACTTAACACTCCCTTAGAAAATCTGACGCGCTCGATTAATTTTTTTTTTTTTTTTCATTTTCAACCCTTAAATACAACCACTCGCATCATGCAAACGATCAGATTAACATACGTACATTATTAAAAATACGTAGGGCATTGATGCTATCAATATCTGACACGCTCGAGGATGTCCATGCAACAGTTTTTTTTTACATATTTAAAAATCTATAGCCGCTTCCCCCACCGATGTAAAGGTATATATCATATAACATTTTTTTCTTCTTATCATCTAAGCTTTGCATCCCAATAGGTCTCTACAACGCTCGAGTAAATCCCCATTTAGCATCGTGGGCTCCCCTACCATTATATGTTTGTATTAACACATACAACTTGTGTTGTATTAACCCTTTATATCAGTAAGTTGCAGAAGTAAAAATGACATTTGACTTCAATAGATAAACGTCTAAATCGATAATTGAAATGATAGAAAGAAGTGAAAACTTTACACATATCCGGAATTCGAGCGATATACTGTGTTAATAAGAGTTGTTAAAAATACCCAAGTTCTAAAATTTGGCAATCGCACACAAAAGATTCGATTGAGTTAAATTTAAAAAATAAAACAAATTGGACAATATCTATGTACAATTTGCAATTTGTGTATAATTCGCAACCAATAGCTGTCACTCAAGTATGATTATTATCTGTGTAATATCTTCAATCCAACTATTTTGTATGTTTTTATATTCCAAATATTATAAAACTTGTGAATATGAATTTTTAATGTGCGATTGTCAAATTTTAGAAGTATACACTTCTTTGCACCATTTTTGTGATATATTATAGATTGAAACTGATTTCGAAGCTCGAATAATAATATCAACGTCCCATCTCAAGTAGAATGACTTACCTGTTCAACTCAATAAATAAAACTGGTATCGATTTACTTGAAATATAAGCTACACTTTAAATGATCACCCTAAAATTATTTTCCACTGGTATATTAATTGAATGAAAAACACTGAAACGATCGATTGCATAAATTCAAAAACTCTACAATAAATATAAATGCTATAATTAAATTTGATATATAAATATATACTTTGAAATGCGTTGTTTTTCTGAAACGAAATTGGTTTTTATAAAAGATTGCTGAGTCGAGATTGTTAATCCGAAATCTGATCTTGTTTGTTGTCATTAACAATTTTATGTCACAGAGTTTATCTATAGCTAATATCTTTGGATCTTATAAATTTTTTCGACCCACATATGAAATCCCAACAATTAATTTTATCTCTAGTACTGTTTCATTCAGGAAACTACTAAAAAAAAAAAAGAAAAAACTGAAACAGAAATATCCTAACTTTAACCTACGCATCTAACTAACTTAAACTCTACACTGAACACTCATCAACCTGCGGATACTGCAACAAGAGTAGATAATAAAAAAAAAAAACAAAAACTAAAATTCGATAAAGGACAAGACAATTAACCACAGATTCAGTAATTTTTATTATATTACAGTTCAAACAGTTTGGAAGTATTTCATAACAAAAATGTGACACTTTCTTATTTATTTTTAAAAACTCAACAAATATTATGTAAGGAAATTTGGGGACAATTACAATATATTTTATTTAAGTAGAGGTACTTTTAATTATTCTTATCAAAATCCATATACCAAACTGGAATTCTCTTTTATTTTTAATTCGATGTTATATAATTTTTCTTGTCTTATTCGTATACTGAAAATAGGTGTAAGAAATGTAGGTTAGGGGAGGGATGGGTACGTTTATATTCAGAATATATTATATTAATAAATTTTTTTTGATATGATAAATATCCATAATTATAAAAAAAATCAATAATAAATTGTTGAGTTTTCAAAGAGCAGAAATAAAAATTGAAATAAAATATTTTTGCAGTTTTATATTTTTTGTTATAATTAACGTATTTTTGTAAAGCAATTAACTTTTTACAGCAAAACATAACAATAGCTTTTTGAACAGAATTCAAATAAAATAATTTATCAAATCATCCAATTATTCAAAAAAAAAAAAATATATATATATATATTGTATAAACAAAATAATGCCGTAGCGATGTTAAACATAAATATTTTATTTGAATTCTATGCCAAGCTCCCAAATATAACTTAAATAATACAAAATAAAAGAAAAAAACATCCCTAAATAAGTCTTTTCCATCACTTTTCACTAGTATTTAGTAAAATATATTATGGTGAAGTATATTATAGTTAAATTACTTTTTTATACAATTATTATAAGCATATGAGTTTTTTTCAAGTTATATTCCAACGTTATCCAATCAATTTTGTGTATACGGCCATAAAACAACACTACTCTGAAAAATCTAATTAAATATTATCTAATGTATGAAAAAATAGGAGTCTATGATGAATTATCGGCCCTAAAATTGATAAAAAGCTTAAATATGTTATATTAATGTAATGGAATTGATTTTTTAATTTTTAATTGTAATAAATCAAGGCTTGTACAATATTTTTAATATTTTGGTAAAATAAAAATAATTATGTGTTAAATTTTAAATAACCAATATTTTCATTCATTCTGAATGTGCTAATTGCCCATTGTTCCAATACAAAATTTTAAATATTCATATTCTTTAAAGTGTCATCATGAACCTCTTCTGTATGTTTTTTTTTTTTAAATAATCATTTTTTATTGAAAATCATTAATTTTATAATATACTGTCCGATTTTACATGAATTGAAAATTCATTGTTGGATTATTATTACTTTTTTATTTATTTATTTTAATTTATTTTTTTCGAAAATCTTTGAGATCTGGGTGTTAATTTTGAATAGTCAAAGCATAATATATAGCCACACAAAGTTCATTAAACGAATTTCAGTAAAACAAAAATTTAATACCATGAATTAACAAGAATACGAAATTTTAATTATAACGCTTTACATTCAAATCAATACCGCAATTAATACTTTCACAGTGACTACAGGCATGTGCACACACAAACGTCGATTTAAATTCACATTGTTAGAATTACATTGAGTTAAATGCAAACGTAACGTGCGTTTAAATTAACGCTAGTGTGGCAGGCTCAAAATAACATAATGTTAAGTTGAACGCCACAGTCTAAAGATTTTTATAGTATTTTGAAGTTGATCATGTAGGAAGATTATCAAAATATTGTTCAAACCTCAAAATTATAAACATTAAAAATAATTATAATTCAATAAGACATTTTTTAATTATTCACCTATTTTAAGATCGTAAACCCATTTCATAGATCACCGTCTTTTATTTTGTTTAAATTAAAACTATCAATTAGCATATTGTTCTGAAATCGATAATTTTTAGTCCTTGTAATACATAGGCAAGTATCTAAATATTATAAGGATGACTAACCATTTTTTATTTAAAAAAAAAAAAAAAAAAAAAAAACTTATTAATCGATCTGATTTTATTTTATTTATTTTTTTAATTGGCAAACATTAATATTTCATTTATTGTCAGTATTTCAGGACGACTTAATGTGAATATAATTAGTCACCCTTAAATAAATTGAATACTGTCTACTCAAAATTATTTTTAACAGTTTCTTGTCTAATTAAAATATAACTAAAATTGTTTCATTTACGCGACTAATTATTAAAGGCACGACAAAACACTTCACGAGATATTTTACTGCAGTTAGAATTTACTTTCCAAAACTGAATTTACTTATAATATTGTATCGCAAGATACAATATTATTTATATTACGTATTACATGAAAGCTTGTTACTTACAAAAAAATTATATAAATGTTTAAACAAGTATTGAATATGGGTAAATTCAATGTAGCTAAACTTAATTGAAAATTTTTTACCACAATTTGACACTATCAACAAAAAATTATAACTTTTCCAAAAAGGTAAGCAATAACTAGTATATTTATTCCATATTGTTATTTTTGCTCTTCAGTAAATTGGAAACATAAAACTAAAATCCCAAAAAATATTTGAAATTTTGGTTTGAGTATTATTATTTGTATCAAATGATTGTTTTTATACAGTTATGTTAATCGCACTTATAAATCGTCGATTTTACACGAAAATTAAACTACTTAACACGTTTTATCAAATTATGTAAATCGTGAGTTTACATTCAATAGTGGATGGATTCAATTAGTGATCATTTTAATTTTTTCAGAATTATTTAAAATCATTGGATAAAAAACAAGTGTTTCATAACCATTAAATTTTAGACTAATAAAATATGATTTTTGTATTTATGTACTATTTTCATGCTATGCTAATGATCAACACGAATAATTAAAATTTATATTAACCGATTAAATTGTAAATTAACTAAATTTAGCCTACTTAATACAACTTAAATGTGATCAGCTAAGTTTCTATACTAATTTAAACAAAGCGTAATGCAAGTTTACTTATTTACCGAGTGAATGAATGTATATTCATCGATGCTATACATTTTCTATTTACTTGAAAGAGTATGACATGAATTTCTTTTAATAGTTTAATAAAGCTTCACAGTTTTCTTTCCAAAGTGTAAACCTTTTCTTCTTATATTTTTTTTCCTTTTAAAAATTATTCCAATTTTTTTTTTTTTTTTTTTTTGCTTTTTTTAATTAATTCACTTAAATTTTGCTTCTTTTTCAAATATTATCATATTATATAAGAGTTAAAGTCGATTACTTTAATTCGTTCTAAAATAAGACCGGTGGACGATAATTTAATTTCAAATCAATCGAACCCCGAATACCGTTTAGGACAATTGTATTGTTTAATGATTGGCATGTAATAAATCGTTTCATTCGAACATGGTAGATATAATTGAATTTTTATGACATTTTAGAGCACATTTACTGTACACACCAAATAAATATTTAAAAACATTGAGCACCCTGTATGCAAAAAATAACACGTATAGGCTCCTCTAGTGGCTGAACACTTTTGATTTTTTTATACAAATTCAAAGATCGAATGGATCCATAAGTATTTACGTAATGACTGCAGCCATCTTGTATGTCAATGGTTTTCTATGTTTTCAAAATTGTTATTTGACGTTTTTCACCAGTTCGATTGTAACCCATGTTTAAAGAATACAATTTAATATCGCAATCAGTAATCGATAGTGACAATTAAATAATCTATAATTGCAATTCTTTCTGTATTTTTTGTTATAAGTAGGAAATTCGTATATTATCAGAATGAAAGCTTTGTTTTTGTCATATAAAACTACATGTATTAATCGAGGACTTAAAAGAGCAATTAATTTTCAATTTAATTTTTTTTTTTTTAATTATTATAAATTAGTGTTGATCCAGGCATTGTTGATCCAAGAATAATAAACTTGATGTTCATATAAGACAATAATATAAACTGTCAATTCTGTGCTATAATTACATACTCATATACAAAAATAATGTACAGGTGTTGTGCGATTAAAAATAATAATAAAAACACAATATTTAAATTAAAAAGAAACAAATAATATAAATATATACATTCTAATTGTCTAAAAAAGAAAATACCCTCATTTAATTATTATCATTATTACAAATAAGTATAAACTTAGAAGCGTCATTCTGACTAAATATTCTTTTAATTCATTAACACATGGGGACTATTAAATTCTTCGAGAAAAAAGAGTCGTATATTCATAATTATGGGCATATCAATCACAAATAGTCGAATGTATCAGATTGTGTTTTATAATATATTTCACATTATTTAAAAAAACATGTTTTGCTTTCTAAAAGTACAAATATTTAGAACAAACTTTTTGTACAATCTAGTAATAGTAGAAAATTCGTTTGAAAATTTTTCTCAAATCTACTAAAGCATTATCGTAGGTGTCATTATAAGAATCGCCATTTTAATAAAATGAGAAAATGCTTACATCTAATTTAATAGTTTTTATTGAAATTTTTTGTTCAGTGGTTAGTTACATTTATGAATGTCAAAAATGAATGTCAAAAATCCCCAACAATTAATTGAATTTGTTTCTTTTATTAAACTCATGATTATTAGACTATTGAATCATAGAAAATCTCAGTTTTTCAAAATGACTGTTCACTAGCAACCGAATGAAAGTAATCACCAAATATCAATAATTTTGTATTATTATTCTTGGACATTTTCCTTTCGTTGATAGCAGTAATTTTTGAAAATTTGAGTATACTTGGTTTACTAAAAACGAATCCATCGAATAGTAAACTTTGATTCAAATAGAAGTTTCAATTAATAATAATAAAATAACTTACATTCTTTCAAGTCAAAATTAATCGTGAAATATTTTTAAAAGCATTCGAGCAAGGAAAATACTAAAATACTTATGAATAGATATTTCAAATTTAAATTAAGTTAAAATTTACTATTTTTTTTCTATTTTATTTTTTAATACTGTTACTTTAAAACAAGAATATTTTGAACGTCTGATATTTAGATTAATTATTGTCAAGATTTAATTAAATGGTCTCCTAGTCAAAAATTATTACTCCTTATGGTGTTTTCCTCAATTCTCTCTGTTTTACTTATAGAGATTTAACTGCTTTACTTATAGATTTCACATACTTGTTTAAAAAGAATTTGGAAGTGAAATCACCATATATACTATCTAATAATATTCAGTTTAAACATTCTTTCTAATACAATAAAAACATTAAAATATTTTTTACTAAACATTTCGTTTTCGTTTAAAATGTTTATTCTTATTGAAACACCCTTTACAAAATTGTACAAGAAATTAGAGTTCCACTGTATTTTAATATTCTATGCTAAAGTAAAATATCCTATTTGTCACGTGATAGTGTATATCGTAAACATAATTATTTACGATATTCAAATATAATTTCAAAAAAAATTAAAAGCACATTGCTTTTTTAATATTAAAAATAGGTTAGGTATTTCCACAAAGCAATTTTGGTAGAAATTTTTATAGTCAATCGAATTATTTAATATTTTATTTAACAACACAAAATTTTGTTTGATAATTACATTGAAAATAATGCAATGCCACAAGCCTTAACAAAATAAGAACATACACAAATAATTCTTTAAATTATTGATTACAAATTAGATTATGTACACATACACTAAAATAACAAATCCTATATACGAACGGTACACCGTCTTTCATTAAAAAAAAAAAAAGTGAAAATACCTTCGGAAAAAAAATTCATTTATTTTAAATTACATTTTGGTTTTAAAGTTGTAACATTTAAGATTATTTTACGAAGTTATGATTAAAAACATAGCTGTAGTCCTTCTGCACACAAATTTCTAAAAACATATGCAAGTTCAATTTCATTAATTAAGCACCTTTTCTATTTGAAAAAACTCTATTTTTCATTTATTCCACACAAAAAAATTTAACAAAATTTTTGTGTGAAAAAAATTAATTTAATTAACTTCTTCACTTCCAAAGAAGTCAACTTAATTCGTTGATGTGCAAAAAGATTACACCTAATTTATTTTAAAAATACCAAATACTTTTTTTTAAAAAAAACCCCAAAAAACAAATATATATAATTACTCATAACACAAATTTAAAAGATCATAGGAGAGAAGATAAAAATAATTCTTAAGAAATATTGGCCATTGTGTGAATTGAAAAAAAATTCAAACAAAATATTGAAATGTTGGGGGACAGTTTAAAAAAAAAAAATTTTTATGTGGCCTTAAAAAATCGTGTTATTTTATATTTACTGCAGTTAAACCACGAGAAGAAATAACTTTATTCACCACAGTTGTTCCTAAAGAAGTTAACTTTTTACCTTCATTCATTTACTTTTATTATTAACACCCTCTTTTTCTAAAAATCGAAAATACGTTCAATAAATTAAAAATTTCATATAAAAATAATCAATTGACAAATACAATATTTTTAAAACTTTTCTTAAAACATGAATTGGTTAAATTCCTGAAATCATTTTAAGCACAGCAAAATTAATATATGAAAATTCAAGGCTGAATTAAATTTTCTGATAATGAAAAAAAACTTGTAAACTATTACCCAGTTAACCGTTGTGTCTACTAAGAAGTAGAAAATGGATTTGTGTTATTCCCCTTTACAATTTTGGAAAATGATGATTTTTTTTTTTAGAATTGAATAGAATTAAAAAATTTCATTAATTATATTGATTAAAGAATGTTATTTAACAATTCCAAAATTACCAGATTTTCTTAGTTTTCGATATGACTTGAAATTATGTATGTATATGAGTATAATTAAATTTTTGTCTGTTTATCGCTGTGAATTTGCGCTGATTTCTGAAACAAGCTTTTCTATTGAAATTTTGCGGAAAGTATTAATCACTCAAGAGAATTTACAGGTAGATTCAGTTCCGCGGAAAGACATGTAACCTTAGAGAAAGTTTAGGCTACTACCTAGATATTTACAATTTTTTAGAATCATATATAACAACCGAAGTAGATAACCCAAATTTGATGTCGGTAACTTGCTTCACTTACAGTAGTCAAATCGAAAAGCGGTAAGACGGACCATACTGATTCAATTTCCATTGGTCAAGAATAAGGATCAAGTTTCTATAGTATCCTTTAGTTCGAATTAAAGGTTAGCTGCACCCATACAATTAACCAAGTGCATTATATCTTATATTTTTCACACCTTACAATGATTCTTAATCTACACTACACAATTATAAATGTGTAATACACCCACATGTAATGTAAAAAAATCAATTCTTCATAGCCTTCTTACAAATATATTCATAAAAATAAACATATTATTATGCGATATATTAATTTCCGTATGTTCATAAAATTATTTAAAGATTTACATGTTTTCCTAATAATCTAAACTTTAATAACTATTTATTTTTTTAAATAAGAAAAACAAAATACAAACAAATAATATTTGCTATTAAAAAACATCTTTTGCTTGCTTTCAAAAAAAAATCTCCCTCTCTTATAAATGGTTTCTACAAAAAATAAAGTTAAAAAATTATTTGAACATATTTAAAAAAATTTATTCTAAATAATTTTCAAGGCCTTTGTTTTGGTTGGTTATTTACAACACATTTTTGATTATGTACACATTCAAACACTCACCCACCACAAACGCATTTCCAATCCTTTCGTTATACAATAAATAAAACTGAGGTGAATAAAATCTGGATGTATCAGAAAATAACGGATGGTTTGTTAAATCTCAAAAAACTCTAAACGGACAGTTTACAATCTTCATTGCAAAATTATAAATGAGTTTGTTTTTTTTTTTTTTTTTTTTGTAATTAAGGGAGGTATCACAGATTGAACTTTTTCGCAACATAATTCATTTGCGTCAGGGAATGGATTGGCATAAATGTACATAAAAGCCCCTCATTGTTTAAATAAGTGCTTTTTTTCATCATTCAATTTCTATATTATCTTCGTTTTACAAGTTTTCTTTTTATTATTTATAATAATTACTTTCAAACAATTTACAAAATATAACAATAAGCATTTTGTGTTTCTAAATCTAAGACAATATTGCAAAAAAAAAAGTAACTGCAATTGACAATTTTTATCTGTGTTTGGAGCATACACATGCGTCAAAAATAGAGCTGCCCAATTTGCGTATGGTCGTTACAAAAATTATCGACTTTTTATTTTAATAAAGTAAAAAAAATATATTCAAATTTATATAAAAACACAAAATTTAAAAATAAAAACATATGAAAGTAAATAACTACTTTCACATTCATTGAATTCCAAATGAAACAAATTTTTTGTATCGAATGAAACTCGTCGTGTCAAATAATCGAATTTTTATTTTTATCCGTAAAAAATTACTAACCAAGTGGTTGCATGCCATAAAACTAATTATTGCGGGCCCGCAAGAATCATACTTCTCAGATAATTTCCCTAATTCTCAGATGATTTCCTGGGTTCCAGCAAAACTTATCACTTATTTATATAAAACAAAAAAAAAAAACAAAAACAAAAAAAAAGAACTAAAAACTGTTTCCAAGAAATTTTTGCAAATTAAAAATTCTACTCCTTTTTTCATACTTACTTTAAAACTGTTCGACTTTAGAAATAACCAGTTTTTTTTAAATTACGATCCCTCTTTTTTATAATGATTTTAAGTTTAGTTAGATATGAGTTCACATTATTCAGTTTTTCAAAAACCTAATATCTCTAGGGAAATTTATTATTCGTTCCTACTACTTTCTTTTAATTATTTTATTAAACAGAATACCTAGTAAAAGTAAGCTTAGAGAAACCAGTTACAAAATAATTTATACGAAATTTCTACCTGCGAAATTCCTCATTACTATTATTCCCTTCCGAACAACGTATTTCATTAAATTTTTCGTGCCTCTTTTATAAAAGTTTTATAACTTTTCTCAAATAGGATCATTTTTGTAAATTTACACAAATATAGACAGCGTTTGAAAAGATTGACGCAACATGCATTCTTAAAAATATGGTTTTTAAAGATAGATAATATAAATAAATGATTTTCCCCCGTAAAAAAAATAAATGTAAAAATTTTGGTCTACAAACAAAAATAATTAAGTTTAAATTAATTAATTAACTATAGAAATATAAAAAAAAATTTACCTGTAATTATTCATAATTAATTAAATCGACGATATTCATATATTGTAAATTGTTTTCTAAAAGAATAATATATATTATTTTTATATTTATATAACAAAGTAATAAGCATTTTTAAAAGACTATGTAACTGATTAAACAATGAGTCCATTTCACCTTTAATAATATGGCCTAATATATTATTATATATATTTATATATTTATATTTATATATATATTTTTTTCAAATATTATTTTTTACCCAATAAACAAGAATTATATTTTTACATGTATGGATAATATATTATTAGTTATTATTATTTAGCACACCACGAAGAGTTGTTATAGCGAAATAACCAGCTGCCAACAGCTGATAATCTGTAGATAGACACGATAATATGCTGAACTTAAAAAATGACACGTTGGCAAAATTTTATACACACACTGGCGTCGATGGTCTCAATTATCTCACATATGTTCTTTCGATTTTTGCTGAGGCACTTTTTCTTCGAATAACTGTGCCAACCCCTTGCGAACTATTCACTTATTTTAATTAATTATAATAATAATTATTATTATTTTATTATCTAATACAACTATACCAAAAAAGAAGAAAAAAATACTAATACGTCTAATGCTACAGTTGGTATCGATTTTGATAATAACAACCGATTTAATTATTTGAAAATAAATCAAAGCATCAGATATTTTTACTTATTTTAATATTTCATAAAACGGTAGAGAAGGTAAATTATTTGTCGGTAGTATATTTTTATTTATATATTTAGCACTGATTTCATTGATGATTGTATTATTAAATATATTTACTCCATTTTTTTATAGTTTTTTTTTTTTTTTTTTTTAAATTATTTTGTATTATTTTTATTATTTTTTTTTTTTTTTTGTTGAACACACACACCCCGACTTAAAATATAAATCTAAATGTTAATATATTTTCAAAATAATTATATTTTTTATGACGACAGTTAATTATTTAAGCATAACCCTTTTTAAAGCACAAAATAATCAATTTTTAATTAATAAAGTCAATCTGTTTTGGCATATTTATTGTGTAAGCCATACATTGTTCATCAACGTTTTTTCATAAAAATTAACTTCTATAGGCATTCCATATGTATTTATTGTGCAACAACACTCCCCTCTAACAAGATACGATAATTTAAAAAAAACTTAACGAATGATAAACCGACATGTTTGATGATATCACAGCTTGTGTCACATACATTAACTTTTTTAAGAGAAACATCCGCTGTATGATATAGTTTGCTGGTTTCGATATATTTTCGTAAACTTGTAAGCGTGTGTGTTTTGTGTGAAATTGCCAGTCAAAGTTGGTTAAATCTAGGATCAGTCCAATACTTAGTATTTTTTGTTTATTTGTTGTAGTAGTCATTCAAGAATGTCGAAGTTAAAACTACTTGGGCGATCGTTGTCCAAGATACTCTCTAAATTGTGTACGTTGTTCAAGGCCAGATCGCCTGCGACCGGGCCCACTTTGAGGACGTTCAAATGAAGACCGATTACTTCCAGCTCTTCCGCCTCCATATCTGTTGTCCCTTTGCTGTTGTTGTGTTTGCTGCGTCACATCTGTATAAATTATGTTATGTTAATTATTTTCATACTTTTTTTAAATATTTTTATTAAATTTAAAACTGTACCCGAACTATCAATGGATCCTTCAGGATTATGGGGACTACGAGATTGGATTGGACTTGCAGCATGTTTTGGACTACTTGAACCACTGGGGCTAGTAGTGTTTTGAGGTTTTTGACGATTGGCTTGATTTGCACGTGATTTTGTTCTACGTGTATGTCCTAAGAATATTAATGAATAAAAAAAATATATAAACATAAAATAAAGTATAGGAAATATAAAAATATAAAATACAATAATGAAAACATAGAAAAAAATAAAAGAAATTTACATTCCTTACGGGAGAAATACTGCATTTTTATTACAGATAACATTTTATTCAAGTGAAACGTTCATATTTAATAAAATTATCATAATTAACTATAATAACACCTTGAAAATTGAAATTTACACAAAAAGAATTCTCAAACAAAAATTTCTTTCAAACAAGTGAAGTTAACTACTAACACTATTAGTTGTCTAGATATTCGACATATGGCTTAGTATCAAATCAATGTTCCAATTATTTTTAATCATTAGCATCCATAAAATAATTTAAGCATGCAGTTCATACGGTTCTGAATACATATATAATAATATTATGTATTATAATTATACACGTTTTTAATAGCTAAAATTGTGCTGAATCTTAATAGATTACGAAAAAATGTTTAAAGGATTACTTTTTTTAAAAAAACTAACATTATTTTAGACTAACTAAAACTAACATTATTAACCTTATACAAGACCTGATTTAACTAATTCACGCACTAAATCTTACTTTTTAGGCCTAGAATACACCAAACCAATATTTTAACTCGCTATTTATTTCGTTTTTGGGTTCACTGGATGACAGACGGACGGACGAGCAGATCGAAATGGATTAATAATTAAGTGATTCTATGAACGCCTTTTGCAAAATTATAATAGTATCTTCTATATTTGCTAGCGTTACAAATTTTAGACTAAAATTAATACACCCTGACAAATTTCATGTATAAAAAATTCCATATTCTGTTTTGAAACCTTTATTTCACCTCTTAAAGTTTAAATTAATTGGTGGAGAAATCGATACGACATCTTGATCGGTTATGTTTGTTTATAAATACGCTGTACTACCCCAAGTATTTTTACAAAATGGGGATCCGTTTTTGTCAAGCTCGACGTAAGTGGCAGTATCATAGATGGATTCAGAGCCGCGTAATTATTTTAAAGTCAAAATATCACAAGTATTTATAATACAATCAATATTAATTAAATAGTTTACTGATTTGTCGTTAATAGAAAACAACAAAAAATAATTTAACTTACGTGTGTAATAACTTTTTAGTTTTAATAATTAACTTGTTTTCAAAATGGTTTAACATAACCTCGATAATTTTGTTTTAAAATTCTCTAAAATTGGCAATATTTATGAAAAAAATATTATTTAATTTTAAATTAAAAATATTGTTTTTTTAAATTTTTATTCATAAATAATTCAAGTAAGAATTGTTTATAAATTTATATGTTTTATTAATATTTTCGATTTTCGTAAATTAGCACTAAAAAAGTAACTGCTGCTCCAAGTAGCTAAATTTGGCAAAAAGGCACCCTATTTAATTAGGAGGAAAATTTTCTTAAAGTATGTCTAATCACAATCTATTCGATTTTGAAATGTATTCCACTTCTGAAAGTTTATAACTAGCTAATAATGGTAATATAACGATATTTCTTTTTTATCTCATATAAGATTTAAGACAACTATTTCGAAGAAATTATTCATTGAAACGATAAATTTACATACAGATTTTAAAAGTTCAAATATATATAAGAATTCAAATCACTTTGAAGATAATTTTTTCTGAAATAGTAGATTCAAGTTCAATTATTTTCACAGATCATTTTAACGAATTAAAGACATTCCCAGAATTCAATTTACAGAGGCTCAATTCAACGCACATAAATTCGATTATGGTAAGAACATTATACATGTTAATAAAAATACCAATGCGTTGTTTACTCAGTACTTAACCCAGCTTAGTGCAAACAAACGAAAAATTGTTTTAGTTCAGATACACACAAAAAATAAATTTACGAAAAATTTTAGTGTATTTTGAAAGTACCCGTCATGTAAATGTGAAAAAACAACATTAATCGAATATAAGTACATTTTATAACGAAAATTTTTTATAAAATTTAGTAAAAAGAAATTTTTGTTTCAAGCTTTATAAAAACTTATTAGAGAAATAGTGTTTATTCAATTCAAATAAAAAAAAATTCAATTCAATAAGTAAATCATTATTCACCACACTACTGAAATAATTAAATATTCAAAGTAAACAAATAAGTCTACTTAGATGCTGATCTAACTAAGTATTGAATATACCTCGAGGTTCTCTATGCTCTCTTGTATCTTGTAATCGAGTTGTGGATGATACAGTCGTTGATTTATTATCTTTGGACTGTTGTGTTTGTTGAATACAGTGTGTTGTTTGCTGTTGTGGCGATTGTTGTTGCTGTGATAATTGTTGATCACCAGTACTATTATATCTTTCACGTGTAAGTCTCTCTTTATGATGTTGAGCCACTTGCGCGTAGCTCATTCGCGGTGGTTGATTCATTGGTGTATTTCCACTATCGTTAGTACTATTTGCCATAGGAAGTGGTGGTGATGCCGAACAAAATGATGCTGTTGATGTTGTCGTCGTCAATGATTGTGTGGGTTGTGAGGATGTTTCCATAGTGACTATCGTTGTCATTGTAGCAGCATTTGTTGTTGTAGGACATGGTATGTGATCAATGAGTTCACCATTTAACAAGGATTCATCAGTTTTTGTGGATTTATCAGCCATAGTACACTTGGTAAGAACAGGAACTAGTCTAAAATATAAAAATTAAAATAAATTTTTAAAATGGAACTTTGCACTAAGCTTATATGCCATTATCACATATTAACCCAACTTTCGAAAATAGCTGTTTTCATGTATTATTCTTATGAAAATTAGCAAATTAAAACTTTTACGGAATTACAATACAATGTTCTTAAACAGTGAATAATACTAGTACGTTAGTTATCGCTAGACATTAATGAATTGTGCTAACCTACGAGTTGTGTTAAATCTTTGTAAGATATCATGAATTATGTTAATCTTCCTAAGTAATTAAGAAGTTGTAGTAATGTTCGTAAAACTTGACTATGGAGCCGTTCATAAATATATCACTCTGAATTTCGCCATTTTTTACCCTTCTTTCGTCACGGTGTGTCAACTCTATAAATATTATATCACATAAGGCAGACTCCCCTATAAACGGTTCAACTGCAATACTAGTATCGATGCTAAAACATAAGTAAATATGACTAGCTGTATTAAGCTATTGTTACGCCAGTTTATTCATAAAAACACATATGTTTACACATTCAATACGAATTACTTTCTATTATATCGTAAGCTTATCGTAACAATAAAATTATTAAAAAAAAAAGTCAAAGTATTGTTTTATGAACTGCGTACATACGTTTTCTTAGATTCCGCCCATTTCACATTAGGCGATACCCCTCCGACCTGATATGCCAAGTTATTTAATGAACGGCTCTCATAAACTGAGGAGAAAAGTGGAAATTTCTACAATGATACCCCTAACTAGAAACTACAGGTATTCAATGGAAATAGTATTTAACGGAGGTAGATTGTAAGGTATTGTAGTAACGCTAAGTACCTAACCAAGAATAAAGAAACATGTATAAACAAAATTAAACTTAACATACTTATCAGGTGAAGACGGTGGTGTTAATGAAACAACACTCGATGTATTTGGAAAATTAGGAGCACTGCTTGTACTCGCATCTTTACATGCATAAGATGTGGTTGTAACAGCTGTAGTAACATTTATACTACTACTTTGTACGTTTGATGATGACGGTGTTGTATTGTGTGCAGTTGATTGTGTACCACCACCAGTACCAACATTCTGTTGTATTACAGTTGCTATTGTTACTATAGGCATTGATAACGAAGTTTCAGTTCGATTTGTGTTGTTTGATGATGACTCTGCGCAGCTATTGTTCACATTTGTTTCTTTTTCTTTATTCACAAAAGTTTTTGATTTTACAGTGCCCTAAACATAAATAAATTTGTTAATCATTCTTTTATCACTGTAAGTTGACGTTTCTTAATTTATATTTTTATTTATGAATCTCTTTTCTAACATATCTACAATATATGTTCATCCATTATCGTTAACCATTTCAATTTTTGAATATTATGTTTTAATTGAAGTCCAGTTTTCTTTAAAGAGTTCATTTCTGCATTTAAGTTTAGCGTGATGTTTTATTACAAATAATTATATAGCTTAAAACATATAAAATCGCGTATGAAAAATTAAATAAAACTAACCTTAACAACGTCAGCAAGTCTATTTTCGCCCCACTGAGAAGTTACTTCTGGTTGTTGAACGTGTACTTCCGCCGTGGGTATCACCGAAGGTTTAGGAATTTGAGAATCGGCTTCTAGGCCTGGTAATGGTGGAAAAGCAGCCGCTTCTAAATCAAAGTGAGACCCTCTCATATTTATATGATCACGAGCTGGTGCTGTTGGTAAGGGACTGGCTGGCAATTCATCATCTCGCCTTCTCCGAGGACGATGTCTTGGTGGCGGAACATCTTTGTTACTTGACTGAGCAGTAGGATTTGGTGGCCTGTATGTTAAGGATGAATTGTCTTCATTATCTGGACGACTTACACTTCCTGAATTGGAATTTGGACCATTTGCGGCTATATTCGTAGTGCTTACATCAGTCTCCTGTTGTTGAACAGCTGTAGCTGAAACAGTTACTCGATTTCCTTGTGATCGAGTTTGTGGTGATCCTGGAGATGGAATATGTTGTGTTCGTACAGAATTTGTACCATCATTTGTATTTACATTTCGCTGTTTATTACGACCTCTAGGAGCATATCTTGATGTGGGTTGCTTAAAGGAGCTTTGTGGAGATAAACCGTTTACATATACACTACTAATTTCATAATATGGTCCAGGTGTAGTTGCAGGCCAAGTTGAGAGCATACTTGGTGTAAAATAAGGCTATACGAAAAATTAAAAATTAACTAAATATTCAATTTAAGCAAACCATTTGATCCAAAACTTACATAAATGTGCATTGGGTTCGTATACTGTGCAGTTGGTGTACCATTTGCAAAAAAAACACGCTGTGGATTTTGTGGATAAACTGTAGTAGGATCATAAGCAGCTGCTTGAGGTGCAGTAGTTCTATAACCATTTTTAACTCCTGGTACAGGAGTCAACGGAATTCGAGGATGCATTGGTTTTGCTTTTATTCTTGCCCTTATTGGTTTACCTTGAAACTCCCTAACTTCTTCTCTTAAAAATCTATATGCACGTTGCGCGTCATCATCTGTTTCGAAGTTAACATACCACGAATTGTTATGTGCAAATTCACAAGATATATGACGTGGACAATTTTCACCCGAAAATAAATTCTAAAAAAAATCCAAAAAGTATTTAAAAGCTAAATAATAACTCAAATTAGTATAATCCATACTATAATATTATAAAGAGGAAACATTTGTATTTTTGTATGTAACGAATAAACTTAAAAACTACTGGAACGATTTGAAAATTTATTTCATTGTTAAGAAGCTACACTATCCCCGGGTGACATAGGATACTTGTTATTCCTATATTCACACGGGAGCGGAAAATAAGCGAGTGAAAGTAGAAACTTTTATATTTTTGTTTGTAACGGATTACCTTTATTATAATATAATATTATAAAGAAACATTTGTATTTTTGTATGTAATGAATAACTTTGGGAAGCTACACTATATCCCTGGGTAAAATAAGGTACTTTTTTTATTCTTGCATTTCAAATTATTTCAAACCCCCTGATGCCCGCTAATGAATTATATTTTTGGTTTGAAAAATTATATAGTATCATCACAGCTATAGACTATGTGCACGAATACGACTAGCGCCAAACGAAAAATTATTGACCTACAGTAGTATCATTATTCTTATACCACGAAATTATTACATAATGAAATATTTTATTTAAATATAATAAATCCATAAAAAGAATTAAAAATAAAAAGTACGTCAAAATAATTTATTCCTTTTTTTTTTCAAGTGTATAATCAATAATGTTTTATATTGACAGCATAAACTAACACTTTGACAAAAAGGAACACAGCAAATATCCCCAATAATTTATGAAAAATTCCACAAAATTTTATTGAATTGTCGTTATTTTCACTTTTAATTTACTTCGTTTAACTAAATTAGAGGTCAAAGTTTCCAATAGCGCTCACTATAAATCTTCACGTATATATTTTGAATACTAATTTTAAATATTAATGATTATTCTAAAAAAAAAAATGTAGAACAATGATTGATATAAAAATTTTCTATTTGGATTTGGCAAACACTTTCAATATTAGATCCATGAAAAAGTAACAGATATTTGTTGTCCTTGTTTTTTTGATGAAAAATCTCTTGTAGCTTGTCAAATTTCAGATTGTTTTCTATATTAACTCAAAAACCGTACCTACAAAGACTCGATAAAAAAGATGATACTACTGTAAACCCTTTCTCAATAAAACTTCCCCGCATTATTAACTCTCTATGAAAGAGGAAATTCCCATGCATCATTTCTCTTCTATGTATACGTAATCTAAGGTAATATATAGTCGTAAATTTTAAAACTTTAAAAATGTACAATAATTGTAAAAATATTAATAGATTAGACAAAAATATCGATACTTAAAATTGCTTTATATGAATAAAATTCGTAAATCAATATCACAGCAGCCTCAATAATCTCATTATCCTAATAAAATTTAAAAAATATTACCTCAACTTCTTGTACAGGAGTATTGTCAGGAATTTCTCGAAGAATTACAATGCATCGTTTATGATTAGGTCGCACTTTAACACCTTCTTCATCAACTTGAACATTAGGAGATTCACGTAAAACTTCCGTTATCAAATTAATGTCCTTAGTCAATTTTTTGACTTGATTAAAATTTGCAACCGTCCAAATTGGCACATACTGATCGTTGTCCATTTGTGATAATAAATAAGCATCATTAGCTAAATTTTCTCTGAAAAATTTAAATAAAATTGTGGATAAAAATTAATTTTTTGTATTTAGTGTAAAATAATAATTATTAATATAAAATAAAATGAAAAATTTGATAGGAATCATTAAATATTGATTTTAAATATAGTAAATATCTAATTATCGCCTTTAGCTATTTATCAAATGTTTAGATACATTTTTTTGAAACGTTATGAAATCATAACAAATATCAACTTTCAAAAACATTATTTAATGTAATCACTTTCCATCATTGTTAAATTATTTTAGAAAATTATTTTTTTTATAAAAACAAGTAGTTTACAAAAAAAAAATGTCTAAATTTTTTGATTTTTTAAATTGAATTTTTTTTTTTCTTTTCAAAGAAACACTTATTAAGACATAGATAAGAATATATGCATAATTGATAACACCCAAGTACAGGGTTGTATTTGTATGTTTTCATGATTATCAATATTTGAACAAGTGGAAAATTATATATAAAAAAATGTACCAAATACAATAATTTTAGTATAACATTCCAGAAAGGACATTTTATAACTTTGAACGGGGATAAATTTATTTCAAAATTATATAAAAATGTTTTTTTTTTTCAAAATAAAATAACCCAATATATAAAGTTTATTTGAACGTTTTTTGTTATATGAAACATGTTGAAACTCTAAATTAACTATTCTTTCAAATGTAATTTTATCGAATAAAAGTTCATATTGCCTTTGAATTATTACAAATAGCCTCTTTCGTGAATAGTCCATGTTGTGTGTTAATAAATAATATGAGTTTCACATTTTTAACATATACAATTTCAAACTCATATTTAAACTATAGAACTTTGGAGAGTGTTTTACGTACAAATCGGGAAAGCAAAACTCATATAAAATATTTTATCTCCTTTTTTTTATAAAACTTACTGATTCGCTCACAGGTTCATTCGGTGCGTTTTTAAGGCAATTCAAATGTTTCTTTCAAAAATTAAAATCAGTTTAGACTTCAACCCTAATAAAAATATTAAATAAACTTATAGAATTACAAAGAATATTATCAACTATATCAACTAGCTGATGTTTGTAGATTCGTTGGACAATACCAAGCCTGTAACTCTCATGAGACAGAAATTATTTTTTTTCTATAATTCGCTGGTTTATAAAAATATAAATAATTATTGATATAAAAAAGCAGGCGGCTAGATTAATGGACTAAACCTATCTACATAATAAATGCGATATTTGCTGGTAATAACTAATAATGTAATTATACTATTCAGAAATGCTATTTAAGAAACATTTTTGCATTCTTTGATTTGAGTGATTTATTCAGAATGTCATCATATGTAGTTTAAAATAAGCCTGCAAGCGTTTCGTTAACACTGTAAACTTTGTGCATTAATTTAGCCACTTAATTTTTTTTATAGTTCAGTGAAAATTAATATTTTATATTCGTTTTTACCAGATTACGCAAGTTTTGAGGAAAAAGCAAAAAAAAAAGGCTATTCATTTCAGATATAGTTATATTTTGAATCCGATAATTTCAATTTGATATCTAGGATTTTCCAAGTAATCTGACAGAGAAAAAAACTTTGTATAAGACCATATGAGATACTTTTAATTCAGAAATTTACCATCTATAATATTTTAACAGTAAGAAATTGATAAAAATTTTAAATACAAAAGAATATTTGGTTTATAAATTTAAGTAACTTTTCTTTAGACTACACATACATCAGATTTAAATAATTCTGAAACCTAAAAAAAATATAATTTTAGTCATATATTTTTAGATAATTTGTTAATGAAATAATAATAAAATAATCACCACAACAATCAACATATTTTTAATTTCAGATTTCAGTCACCATAAAACTAAACAAAAACTAAAAAAATTTAATTTTTCAGACCTTTTCGAATTCTACAAGAATCTATCATTAAACTTTACCGCCTTCGAACGTTTTGTTTACCACTATTTTAATCAATTTTAAATAAACTTACCTTGAAAAATAATATTCTAGTTGAGATGATAGCATTTGTTTAAGTTGATCTAAGGGTATAGATGAATGATCGGATTGTGCCGGTACTGTAGTTGGTGGAATTCCTTCTAAATTACTGCCAATATAACCGCTGCCCCCTCCGCTAACACCACCAGCTTCATTAACCATTTCACCTGTTGAAACTGCCATACTGCCATTCACCATATTGTAATCTGATGTCGTACTACCAACTGAAGACTCAGGGGTGCTACTGTACACAGCCCCTGAAGGGAGTTTGCCAACGTCCCCATTCATGTACACGTAGCCTGCCACCGAAATCATTCTAATAACAATTATCAAGCTCAAAACATTGTAAATATAAATAACTAATAAAACCTGAACCTGACAACATAAATTCCTATAAATCTTAATCTAAAGAAATAATAATAAATTTAATCTAGAGAAATCTTTTATTAATGAAATCTTTTACGAATTTATTATACGAGATTACCTGTAAACACCATGATGGAATATAAGTTAAATTAGCCTTCGTAGCATTTTATTGGCCTACACAATATCCTTGATAACAATTTTTCTTAAAGCTTAACAAAACATTATTCGCAATTTCGAATCCACGAAATATTGAAAGGGTTTAAGAACAAAATTTATCAAAATTTTTGAAGGTCATTAACATAAATGTTCAAAACATTAAATATTGGAATTAACTATGACACAATTACAATTTGTTAGTAATAAAAAAAATTTCATTATCAATTTTAAAATATTATATAATTTATCGTGGTATCACACTTTAAGAAAATTTGAAATTTATTTGATTCAACAAAATTTATGAACACAATTTTAAACATTCGTATGTCATTCAAGTTTTTGATCATATGTCGTCATCTTAAATCGGTACAAAAAGATAATGTAACAAAAAATATACATATTCGATACGATTCTGTCAATCATTAGCAAATAGAAACATTTATTTATTCATTCTTTTGGCATGAGATGTTGGTAAATTTTTGTTAAATAATATCTATGATCTGCAACAATATCGTCTATAAACAGTTTTAATACACTTAAAATTCATGAATGTTTTTTATCAAGAAAATAATTAACAATACGAATCAATTCACTTAATAATCACGTAATGACTAATCATCATTGTAAATTTGACATTTGGTTTCAGAACTTATTTAAATCATTCCATTACAAAAACACTAATAACTTACTAGTTACAGAACGCATATTACAAAACGAATAAATTTACAAAAAAAAAGTCAATTTAGACAATTGAATACACTTTTCCGTAAATTTTTTTTTAGTAAACACGCGACAATATGCGGAATTACTTGGATTAGTATGAAATTAGTTAACTGAGGACTGACTGACTGATGTAAGAAATTAGATGGACAAAATAATAATTAGCAAACGTATGTTCAATGGCGTACAATTTGTTGCTGCATCATATGTGACCATTTGATATTTAAAAAAAAAAATAATAATAAATAAATTTAAATATAGAATGAAATATAATTTGAATGAAAAACTAACCCGGAAACCATGTGCCTTATCACCGAGAATCCATATTTCTATTTGCCGTACGGGTGGTCACAAGCCGGAGAAATTACCACTTTCGTCAACACTTTAGCCAAAAAGAATAAACAAAAACTATGACACACCTTTGGCATTTATAAGTTACTTATTTGTTAATAATACTAATTATAGTGATATTTTCAACGCTTACCACTTAAAATACTCCGCGAAACTCAATACAAATTCTCACGGAATCTTGCAAAATGGCCGATGAAAAGGCACATGCCATCGAATTAGCATTCTGGGATAATGTTGTGACTACAGCGCTGCCTATGAATATATGTTATATACTAACTCGTGGAGGTATTTTTAATTTGAAATAAAAAGGCGGGTTTTTATATATTTATTGTTTTCTTAATACAAATCACTTACCATCTGATTGAAAAACTTGTGAAAATTCTTGTTCATGTTTCAAACATAAACAAACATGATTGACTTTTAATTCAAAATCATTTTCAATTTCATTATCATTAGTACTCGGATTTAGTACACCACTTGAAGATTCCACCTTAAATAAAATAATATTTCGTAAAATTTTTAATATTAAAAATTTTGTACTTATTGGTAATATTAATCACTAACAAATACGTATTACATGTGTTTGAGTAGTCCGGCTAGGGAAAGTAACAAATATTATACTTCCTGTTTTGATGGCCTAATTGTCTAAAGACGGAATTAATCATACATAAATATTGCAAAATTTTAAAAATATATTTTTTTAATAACATTTCATTTAATTTAAAAACATTTACTTCGTTAAATAGCTTAAATTGTAGCAATTTCCAAATTTTCGTTAAACGATATGTTAGAAAAAACTAAATTTGCGTAAATATTAAAACATAATCAAGTTCATACAAGAATTTAAACCTCTTTAAAAAAACAACAACGCATTTTGCTGTATTTTTCGTACATACCGCAAGAGATCTATTATTATTGTTTGAATAAATAATACCAAATTGAGGAAATATTACGGGTGCCGCATACATCCAATCTGTAGTTAAAGTATCCATGTTTATTTGATCATTTTTTTTTGCAACTTCATTTAAAAAATGTAACAAGCACAATAAACAAGTAGTCAATTAACCATTCTGCAATGTGCGCAACTAATGGGTTAAATTGTTTAAGAAATGTTTTGTTTATCTCCCCACTTCAAAAATAATTTATACATAAAAATATGTTACGGTTGCGTCGCCAGATAATGACTTATATAAATTATTATTAAATTTTTATGTAATAATCATATCCTTTATTGAACTTTATGATCAAATATTTATGATACAATTTCCATACACAAGGTCAACACATAAAATATGTTAAAGTGTATTAAATTTGGTCTAAAGTTTGTAACGCTAACAAATATTGAAGGTATGAACAAAATTTGAGTATAGGTATTCATATAATCACCTAATTAGTCCATTTTGTCTGTCCGTTATCAAGATTACTCAAAAACAAAAAGAGATAGCGTGTGGAAATTTTGGTGACGTTTTTAAACTTAAAAGGTGAATTTATGTACGTGAATGATCAAAATCAGTCCAGTGGATCCAATGGAACGAAGATTTTTCGAACTATATACTTTAAAAAAATTGTCATATACTACATAAAAATATAGAAACTATACGAATACTTTTAAAAAAGAAAATTGAAAAATTTACAGTAAAATCCGAGTCAACCATGTTTAAAAATGGTGATTTTTGGATTTTTTCGATCTTAAATCACTTTCAGCACATATAAAACACATTGTAAAACAGTCATTAAAATAACTCCAATACATATAGCCTGCCTAAAAAAAGAAGGTCTCTTGGTGAGTCCTAAAAAAAATAGGTCCAAAAATTAGTCCGGCAAACATTATACTTTATATTGAAAGCTATTATTGTTAGTATACGGCGCTCTATTTTAGTCCATCTAGGCTATGGAGGGTAGAGGTGAGGAATCATCTGTGTAAATCAAAACTGTCCGTCAAAATTGCATTAAATTAGGGTGGCGTCACATTAGCATCAGGGTAAAATTTAAAGCGACAAATATCATTAGAGTAGGATAGAGAAATAAACAAGGAAAGAAAGTCAGTTTCAAAAAGTAACTACTTTAGTCGGCAATAATATTAAATTTTTTAACTTGGCGTACTTCAATTCGTTTACAATTGCTACATTTATACCATATCCTTTCTCTACACCAGTTATTTACAGCTTCCAGTTGGACACTTTTTTCGATTTTCTACCATATGAGATGACTCTCCTTACCTCTACCCTCCCTAATCTAGGCCCTGATCTATGTGATCCATGAGCAGCCATTGAAAAAACATATACTAGATATCTCTTCTCTGGTGGTACTACTTGCAATCAAGGAAACGAATTCAAGCGAGACAAAGCGGAGAGAGCCGAAACTAAGTTTAATAAGAGGAATTCGAATAGTTAAAATAATAATTACGTTTTTTCTAATTTGTACTGACGATGATTTCTTTGTAGTCTAAATACGTATTTATGATACCAAAAATTGATCAAACTTAAAATTGTAAAGGTGTGGTCAATTTTACATTCAAATCAGTGTTTTTATTTTTCAAATTGATAAATAACATCTAGACAAAAAACAATATACCTGTAAACGATCATTTGAACCATAGGATATCGAAGTAAATAAAATAGCGTGATTAAAAATCATATTGTTAGTAATTTTAAATCTAAACACTTAACAACGTCCTTCCAAAAAAAAAAAAAAACAGAGTTTCGTTATATAAGGGAAAATTTAATATAAACTGACAATGTAGTTAATAATGTACATAAATATGTATTTTTTTAATATTATTGTTTATTAATATGTTAGTTAATATTTATATTTATCACAAACGGACGGTATGAACAATAAAACACACATTTATATATTTTTCACTATGCTCTATACTGACTGTGTGTACCGTATACAATTCAGACGTTATGGCATTATGTGATGCAATTAGACCGTCAGTCATCAAGGCAAACGAACCTTTTTTACTACCAAGATATTTTTGTGATTTTGTAAGAAACCTTAAAATTGCCAAACAAAAGTTAACATGCTATTTTAGGATTTCTATGATAATACAGGTCTAGGAAAGCAAGATTTATTACTTATTTTACGATTGGGCGGCTAGATTTCGAGATATCGCTCGGAATTTGTCCGAAATATTGACCTCCAAATCGGATTACAGGCGATATCTCAAGAACTAAGCTCCTAACCGTTAAATGGATATTTTGGATATATACAGGCCAAACTACTCTTATATACACAATTTTATTGAAATCTACAACCTAAATTTTTTGCGTTTTCGTAATTTTCTTAAAGACACCCCTTTTAAAAAAATTAGGAAAATATTTTTGTCACCAATTTTGAATAAATTATTTTTATAATTATTTTGAAATCCAATTCGGAGGCCATTGTTGCGGACAATTTTCAAGCGATATTTCGAAAACTAGCCACCCAAAGGTAAAATAAGTATTATCTTTGATTTTCCCATATATCAATCACTGGCGGTGGCAGGACCCAACAATTTTTTTGAAATACGTAATATATATATTATTTTGAATGGTATCTTTTCAGATCACGTATAGTTTAAGAGATAGCAACGGTTTTGGGAGAGAATTTTTAGAATGCTGGTTCTTTAATATATCTTTCTTTATGCTCTGTACAGGTAATTTGAAATAAATTTAAGGTGAGTTTCAAATAAAAATTAGTATAAAATTTTGCATAAAAAGGTACATTATCTTTTTAGTTATTATTAAATGGAACCAGAGCGCCTAAAAATTTTTATACACACTCACACAATTTCCATGTATATAAATGTATGTGAGTTGTATACATGAATTTGTGAAGACTTCCAGACGTTCTGGCTCCGTTATTTTCAATAGCCAAAAAAGACAAAGAATCTTTTTTATGTAAAATTTTAAATGGTACATACTATGCTTTCAAAATTTCTGAACATAACTGGAGCAATGAATTAATTGCAAATATAATTGAATATTTTTGAAAATCACTGACTCGTATTCAAATAATAAACCCATTATACCATACGATAATATATTTTAACAGACGATTACAAATTGTATGCCCGTTTAGTTAGTATTTCGTCTTGCCCCTAAAAGAACTTAATCAATCGAATTTAATTTTTAATGAAATAGCAAATCTGAGCTTTATAAAATACATTTCATTTTTTAAATTAAAAACAATGAACGTAAACATAAGGATAAATAAACATTGCTGTTGATGTTTTATGTACCTTTTGCTTGACGACGCAGCATCGTGGATAAGTATGTTGTTTAAACATTCACACGGTTTACATTTGAACCATAGAATATATTACCTAACGATAAAAACTTATTGTCAACATTTTATTTTTTTAAAAAACAGGCCTATTGAACTTGATATATTTTTTTATAGGTAATTAATTCACTCACAACATACCGACCTGTTGAATTTCTGAAACAGCAACCCAAGTAGTGCGCATTTATCACCTTTAACGCTTGCGTTGACAACACCTAAGTATATACATCATTGAAAAATAAGGAATCATTGATTGTATAGGTACATATACAAATTTTGTAACCCGTATAACATTTTTTAAATTTTATAGGTAGAACACAAAGACATTTTAAAAAGTTTGATTTCATATTATATTGAATTCATGATCTTTAATTTTATGAGAAACCCCTTAAATTTTAAAGCAAACCTCAGAAAAATTGCTATTTCTCAGTAAATATTAATAAAATGGTATTTTTAACAATCATTGCAGAAAAAAGAATAACAGACAACTAATTATATTATGACAACGGAATTAGAATTGTTGTAGAAGCAGTGTAAAATTTGATTTTTAATTTAAAAAATTTAATTGAAAGACAGTCTTTAAAATAAAAGATAATCACTAAAAAGAAAAAAATAATTTTTTAATACTCATTTATTCTTGTAGTAGTCATTTTAAAGCACCTTATAATAAAAACGAGTCTAATATTAAATCCTATTAAAATTAAATCGAAACGAAACGGTTATGAATAGGTTAATCGGTTACTCAGTGAATTGTAAAAATATTAAATTAAATTTTCATACCGCGATTAGAATCTATTCGAAATTATTAATTGGAGTGAATCGAATTGAATAGAAAATTATTTGCAATTTCTTCCGACTAAAATTTATAGAAATTTTGAAGAAGCTTTTTAGAGCTTTTACACATTTATGGATGTAAATACACAGTTTAAGTATTAAGTAGAATATTAGAAAAAATGATATGAAGTATAAGGCCAAAATGATTTTTTTTTAATTTTACTTAATATTATAAAAAATTATATTTTACTAAAACTTACCGAAAATTTTCCAAATTTTGAATTATTTACATTCTAGGAACACCTAGTGAATATATGATACACGTATTTAGCTTACTAGCGAAACTGACGTTTTAATCATAAAACGCATACCAAATATTAAAATTTCGGCTGTCTGAATATAATCTAGTTAAATAATTATCTCAAAGCTTTCTATAAATTATATGAGTAATTCAATTTTAAGTATATATGTTTTGCATTCGGCAAGAACTGGGTATCACTCTATACAAGAAATATTCCCAATTTTAATATATTTTGAGTAAATGATTTTACTTTGGAATCAATATCAACATATTAGTTTGCCAACAGAGTGTTTATTGTTAACATATAGTGATTTAAATCTATTAATATTGTTAAATAGCACAAAATACGTTTATATAGATAGAAATTGTAGAGCATTACATATTGGATATTCATACTAAGAAAGAAACTAACTATCGGTAGAAATATCGGTAGAACTATGTAATTATGTACTTAAATACAGAGACAAATCAAATACGTTAGTTAATTTATTACTTTCTACAACAAAAACGTGGTTTTAAACTGTTTTTTAATTAGTAAATAAGTGTTGAATTGTCTTATAATTGAATAATACCGATTGAATATTTACTGTTTTGCACGAATGTGTAAATCTTTAAAAATTGTAAATCTACTAATTTTCATAAATTAATAAATCAAAATTAATATCGCAACACAAGAATCTGAAAAAAATTATTAGTTAAAAATTTACTAAAACAATTTTTTTTAAGTTTAAAAATACAAGCCATATAAAAAACATTATATCTTTAAAATAAATAAAAATTTGTAGTAAATCTGTACTTGAAATCTAAATCTGTATGAAAACGATCAACGAGTGATATACTAAGTGGTTTATATTTTTCTTCTGTCGCGCTGAGATCTTTACATGAATCTCGATTACATAAGTACTAAATATCTTATTTTGGAATGAAGTTGTGAAGAATCTATAGTTCAAAAGATTACATTAAAAAAAATACCTATACCAAACCAACATATTTTTTAATCATGCTTTTCTTCTATTTTCTTGTAATAAACTGTGAGATAAAACTGACCTACTTTCCAATTATACTTTCAACGTACTGATATTAATAATGAAACACACCGTACTTTACTATTATTTACTATTTATTACATTTATCTGTTATGAGAAAAATTTCATTGAGATAATTAAGACTTTATGGATAAAAGAAATAAATATGTACACAGTATTAATAATAGTATTATATATGATTTCTATGATTACAATCGAATTAACAGTTAAAACTATAAACTTTACTCGTTGAAAGTATGAAGAATATCGAATTTGTATCTTTTAAAACTCTCTCAGCTAGATTTAAAACTATCAAAGATCGAGTTTTGGAATGGTAATTTTTCAGTTTAGAGCAAAACCGTGAAAATGCATAAAAAAATAAAACATAATAAATTTCATGAGCTTTATTTATTGAAAATGGCAGGTCATATAAAATGAAGTTATTTAATATAATGTGTACAAATTTAAAAATAACAATTTATTTGTTACATAATTATTTAAGAAACCAAAAGCAAAAAAATTAAAAAATTACAAAAAATACTACTTAAAAGTAACAGTTATGATGGATGACAAAAACGAAGAAACTAAACTTTCGAGATAAATGTGTTATATGGGTATACATAGAATAACTATTATTTTGATAAATAATAATTACTTTTAACGAAATAGCTATTTTAAAATCACACTAAAAATTTCTCTAAATATGTCAAAGGCTCCTAGATACATATTATCTTGAATTTATGAACATTTCTAGCTAAAAAGCCTTTGACTGTGGATTGGTTGTAGATTACGAGTTACAAAAAAAAAAAAAAAAAAAAACAGAAAATCAATTAAAACTGGGCTATAATAAAATGTGTTGTTAAGTTTAATTGCTTATTTGATGTATATTGATAGCTATAACGAACGTACAGTTAATTTAATTATTTTGTTTGTTTTTTTTTTTTAATATATATGTATATAAATAATGGATATTCGAACAATTAATACAACAAATTTAGTATTCTTTGTCGACTTCCGATGACGATGAAGAAGTTTATTTATATTTTGGTTGTTTAGGTATTTTTTAAAAGGGCATTAGAAACCATGGACTTTTAGCTGATCGGGCTTAGCAAGGCCCGACTTAGTCAGCCACTGGCAAATGTTCTCACGTTGATCACCTTGAAGTTGCAACACTTCACCGTATTCTGGATGCTCAATTACAGTGCCATTGCAGGCAAATTCCTGTAAAAAATAAATAAAATAAAATTTGAAATTAGTATTTTGAATTTGATGATAATATTTTGATTAAAACCTAGTTTAAACCATTCTGCGTTGTAATCAAAAATACATTTTTGGCTTGAAAAAATAGATTCAATCTTCTAGTTGAATCTCTGAACTGTTGGACTAAAAGTCCACCGTAAAATAGGTATCTGATCGGTGAAAAGATAAACTTTAAGGAAAAGAAAAGATAACATTTATAGAATAGAAACACATACCATAAGACTAGTTTTCCCTAAGTTGTTACGAAATTCGGAAAATGAATTTCAAGGCGAAAAGTGACATTTGACTGATTCAACAATGAAATTGATACAATTATACATAAAAAAAATTAAACCACCTTAAGTAATAATTAAAAAATATAACAAATACTTTTTTATATAAAACATGGTTCAAATTTTTTTATGTATAGTTGTACCAATCAATTGTTATAATTGTTGATTACTCAACTGTCACTGTTTGTAACAACTTCAGGAAGAAAGTCTTACATGTGTTTCTACTCTATAAATACTGTTTTCCAATAAAATTTATTCTTTAAACGATCAGATGTCTTTTTTACGGTGAATTCTTCATCTATGTGTACTAATAATAAATCTAAAACAACGTCGAACTTTAATTAAAAAATGAATTGATAATTTTTTAAGACTTAATTGATAATTGAAATCCATTATGTTTATTATAATATAGTATAGATATGAAATTACTCAAATAAAATTAATATTACTAGCGAATCGGTAGTAATCAACGACAACTTTAAGGGTTAGATATTGTTTCAATTAAAACAGACAATAACAAAATTTTCTCATAACAAAATATGTTAACTATTTAATTGTCCCTAGAATAAAGTTAGAAAATATTATAAAGTATCTGAAAACAATACATTGAAATTCACAAATTAAAATTTAGTGCTTCGATATAAATGACAATTATTTTATCAAAATATTGGATGAATATATATTTTAAAAATATTAATATCTCCAGTGGTGAATTTTTTAAATTCGAATAAAATAAATTTGATTTTACTAAAATTAAAAAAACTGACGTATTTAAAATAATTAGAAAATTTAAAAGTGTAATTAAGTTAACGATATAAAATTTATAATCTTTCCAAATATAAAGACCAAAATATAACGTATTGAATTAATAAAATGACTCATTAAAATGATGACGAATTGTAAATCACGGGAATTGGCAAATAATTGTTCCCGAACGTTCAATTCTAATTCAAATATTTTATCCAAGTGAAACATGTATACAATAAATAAAAATTAGAAAACCTTACACCTAGAAAGTTAATCACTTGTGTGTATCTGCAATAGCAGAAACAGTTATAAATCTCCCCTAAATCTTAATTATCAATGACAATTAGTTACAAAAATTTGACATACCTTTTTACATGCTCGAACAATTTTCTTCAAGTCATAATCCGATGAAAGTCCTTGTACTGTAGTTAATGTTTTACGACCATTTCGTTGCTGAATTCTTATATGAACAAGACCGTCTTGAACGTCATCATCGGAACCCTTATTTGCGTCAGCAAAGGGGTCTAAACAAAATATTCAATTATTAATTAAAAATAATCAAATATTAATAAGACAATAATCCAAATTATTCTAGAAAAAAACTGGCTACCCAGAAAACTTAATGATTCCTTTATTAAACAGATAAAAATGTCAAAAAAATTTGACATTAAATATAGATGACAGTAGCCATTTTTAATTTCAAGAGGAACATAAATATTTTTTAAAATAAATAACAATCTTACCAAAAGTGTTGAGATTCTGGATGGACATACGATAAACAAATGATATACTTTTAAAAAAAATTACTGCTAACTGCAAAGGTTAACACACGCACTGGATGATTTGCGATTTCGAAGCTATGATAAACCTAAAGCGAAACTACAATGGTTCACAAGAGTCGTTTGTAGAAATTTTTTTGAATATGAGTCAGTATCACGTGATAAAAGAATACTGGAAATATGATTTTTTTTTAACTTGAAAGCTTTATTGTTTACAGAATGATGAAAATATTCGACTAAAACAATTTTTATTACTAATTTATTGAAAAAAAATGATACTATACTTATAAATTTTTCTATAAATTAATGTGTGGAAAATATATAGAGGAAGAGAATAGTATACATTCTCTTTTGTTTTGACAGAATAATATTATCTATAACTTATTATTTATAGATGAAAAGATCATACAAAGGTTTTATTTTTGTACATTAAAATATTTTAATTATTTTACTATATAATTTTTAATACAGAAATGAATGTAAAGACTTTTGTTTTTATCGATTTGGAAACAACTGGTTTACGTAATTATAAACATGCAGCAAAAATAACTGAAATATGTTTAATTGCTATAAATCGTTGTCATTTATTACCAAAACAAATACCGCGAATTTTAAATAAGTTAAATTTGTGTTTTTATCCAAATAAACAAATTCCAAGTCACGTTTCTGATTTAACCGGTAATTATGAATATTTAAAAAATAAGTTTAGCAGAATCTTAGTTTCAAGAACTGATTTTGATAGAATATGTGTTCTTCAGGAATTGCTATAATGAAAATTGTTTTAGATATTAACTCAATAGGGGCGTTTATGCGTCTAAATAGAGATGTGAGATAAATTTTTTACAACTTCAGTTGAAGCGTGTTTGTAATGAACGAACATGGATCTGATGTTATTTTTTAAAAACCTTTAAAAATTAGCAAGAAATGGACATTCAATATTCCTAATTAAACAAAAATAGAAATATAAGCTTTTTGCGTCAGATGTTCCTATCTAGATATAAATGATATCTTAAACATCATTTTCAAGAAAGATAGATATATAATCTTTGATTGCTTATAACTTCTTTGTTTTTGAATTAATTTTAATTTAATATTCAAATTTTGTTATTGTATTGAGTCTAGTTTCACATTTTGATGTGAAATATATCAAAATCATTATCAGTTAACATCCCTATTATTACAAGCGACGGTATTCATTTGATTTTAATTAAGTGAATATTTCGATAATAAATGTTTTGTAGATGTAATAATCTTGGAGATACTATTTCTTTTTTTTCTTTTGTTCTACTTACGTCTAGTAAAATACCGTTTATGCAAATGTAAACAGAGTATAAAACAACTTCACTTACCAATTTTTATGGAAAAATGAGTTCATATTCTCGTTGTAATAAAATTTATTTTCATTATATGTTGTGATCAAATAAGTCTTCCTCATCATCGTTAAATTTTTAAACATGTTTATGAATATTTTAAAAAATTTGAACCGTGAAATGTAGAAGTCTATTTTTATACACTGTTTTAATTCAGATTAAATATTTTTAAATTTTAAAATGATTTTTTAGGATTATGCAACGATTCTTTGGAATATATTCAACCCTTCTCAACTTTATCATATGAACTCATTGACAAATTTCTTAAGCACCAAGAGACTCCAGTGTGTTTAGTGGCACATAATGGTTTTAACTTCGATTATTTTGTTTTGAATGACGAGTTAAAACAATTGGGGAAAAAATTGCCAGGTGATGTACTTTGTATAGATACACTTCCTGCATTTAGACACATATTTCAATCTTCACCAATTAAAATCCAACAAAATAATATGGAATATGATAATGATCTATTCGATTCCATTTCTCAAGATATGGATTTATTAAAAACAGTGGAATCATTAGAAAAAAATATGAACATCTCTGTAATTTCAAAATTTGATAGTATTACAAAACATCAACAATTGATAAACGAAACCACACCAAAGAAGACTGCAACAAGTTCAAATAATATCAAATTGAAAAATAAGAAAACTGGCGTAATCGATGAAGATATGGTTGATGCAAGTGTTCGATGTAACCCAAATGCTAGAAGAAAACTGGATTTTAATCAGTAAGAAAAATTATAATTCTAGACTAAATTTAAGACTAGTTATAATTCTTTGTCTCATTTCTTAAGAACAGATTAAAATAACATATTGAAAATTGTAATTTCGATAACATTTTATATTTCAAATCAGAGAGTAATTACGACAAACACATTTATTCATAGTTTGATCATTCAACTGGATTCGGTTGAAATTAATTAGGTTGCATTTGGGGTGTTTTGAATGCACTTAAAGGATTGTCAGGAACTAAATACAGAATAAACGTGCTTTTTTTCGTTAACTATTTAACGTGTTTTTTGTTTGTGTATGATTATATAGTTAGCACATATATATAGTCAGTCTACTATCAAGGTTAATTTTATTTATTATTTTAATATACGGCAAAATTATCTTTGTAATTCAATCATGGTAATACTTAAAAGCTAAGGACTAAAAAATCTTGATGATTTTTAAGCTTCAATCTAATAACACTGGTGTATAAATTGCTTTTTTCAGAGAGAAACCAAAATCATATAAATTATGTGATATTTACAATTTCATTTTTAAGCAAGATATGCCAACAGCACATCAAGCCGAATACGATGTTTATGCTTTGATGAAATGTTGCAGTGAATTACGTAATGCATTTTTAGAGTATGCTGATAATAACTGTAAATCTTTAAACGCTTTTTATTCAGACTAACATATTTTTTTAAATATTAATTTTATAGATTTTTAAAATTATTATGGTAGTTACATAAGTTTTATTATCATCGATCATCCTTTATTTTTTTGTTTCAAAACAATTTCTTGACATACATAATACTGCCGAATTTTATGATGTCGCATTTTATATTTAATTTTTTGAACTATTACCTTAAAAAATGATGATAATACTTGACAAAGTTTTTACATGACAATGATTTAAATAATCAATTTACAAAAATCAATAATATTTGTTTTTATGTAATTATTATATACCGACTTTTAATTTTTATATTTAAGATTATTTTATTTATAAAATGAATATTATTTATTATGTAATTACCAATTTATAATGGTTTTATATTAATTTGTTTTATGGAATTTAGTACATTTTTTTTATATGTATTTTATATTAAATTAAATATTATTGTCACTTTTTATTTAAATTAAATATTTCAATTTTTTACAAATTAAGTCGTACCTTTATTCTATAACTAAAACGAATTTAAGTTTTCAAAATAAATAAACACAATGGGCATTTTGAATATACACGAAATCAATTGAAGATAACAGTATATTGTAAAATTTATTCAATTTCAATTCGAATGAAAATGCTTTTGCCAAGTTGTTCTTTACGTATAACCCGCCACCAAAAATTAGACAATCCGAATCTTCCTATTTAAAGTACACCATTTTTATGGTGTAATTAATTGTTGACTAGATTTCATTTCTATTGAATTTTAAAAAGATATGGAATTCAGGTTGTAATGATTTTGTTACGAAGTGTACCCAAAAATGATTTTTTATGAATTTTGGTTAATGATGAATTTATTTTTTTAATGTCTTGATTAAAGGCAATGAATTTTCACTGTCTTGATTAAAGGCAATGAATCACAGATCTATGATAAATTGTTTTCGAGTCCAAATGTTCAATGTTTTATATCTTTTTAACATTCATTGCCTACATACGTATATCGCATGTATCTACTATATGCATACTTGTATAATACATCCAATGTTCAAAAATTGTGATTTAAGTTATTAAAAACAGTTTATTAAAAAATATTCATAATAAAAGTACGAAATGTTTATTTGTAGGTGGTTGTTCATTAGTTGCATAGAAAGATAAAAATTTACCTTTAAAACATTATATTTGAGTGCCAAAGATAACTAAATCTATTATACATTTAGTATTTATTGAGCCCATCGTAGTAAAATATTGGAATAAGTTGGTTTGGACTTACCATATCTCTCCAATAATACTGTCGGCCCCGTGCAATTCCACAAAACTTTTACAAGGAGATATTGGATTATGGAATTTGTTGGATTATATTGCAGCAAAAGACTCTGGAGCTTGTTGTGACACATCACGGTGCCGCATAACAAGTTGAGATGTTTTACACTATACTTTGATGAACATTTCTCATGCACTAAAAATTGGAAGTCGGGTTACAGAGGCTGCCTTTTGTTTCGAAGTATGCCCAACAATCAGAACAACCTACTTGTTCGGAGATATATATTTCCTCGTTCGTTATAAAATAGTTTTAACTATCTACGAAATTCTTTGTCTTAATTTTAAAAAGAAATCAAAAACATTATATACAAGTGTAAAATTACGTATTTATTCTATTTTCTCACAATATACAATAAACACTTCTTTTGTTATTTGTAAAATAAAAATACATCAATATTTAAGTTGTTATAATTTGCTTGTATTTAAATAAATTATAAAGATACAATCTAAAAATGTTCAATAAAAAAATGTTTGTTTGTGTGGTTTTTATTTCATGTAATAATAAATTATAATATTATCTTGAGAATTTAATAATAATAAAAAAAAGGAAAAGAATAAACCAACATACCCTAGAGAATTGTTAATACAACGACTCAGCATTGGAAGATCTAGGTTTTTTAATTTTTTCCAAATTTTTGATAACTATATCATGAAGTGAACAATATCGATTACGCACTTCAGACAATACTAACCATAAACTTAAATATTCTTTTTCATCAAGCTCTTGAACTGCACGTCGATAATCTGAGATGTGCGGATATTTTGCTACTTTTGAGACAATTTTACCACGTGATATAAAGTACCGAGATATTTGATCAAAAAATGCAGCGGCTTCTGATTCTACAGATTGTACTTCAGCTAATGTGTCTTCTTGTATCGATACACCAAAATTATTACCATCTTCAATTTTTGGAATCATAAACGAAATCCACATTTTAAGCTACAAAAATAAGATAATTAAAAATAAAATATTACATGGAAATTAAATAGGCTAAAAACAATTTTTTTTTTAATTAACAAATAATTTTCTCTGTATAATCATATAGTGATAATATATTATTTAAAAGTAGATGGGAATATTGGCGCCAGCATAGAGAAATGGAAGTATATTTCTTTCTAGTTTAAGAGCGAAGAGTTGAGAAAAAAAAGCAAGCATTTTCTTAAGGCTAATTTTTTTTAATTATGGCATATTTACAGTGTTGATAAATAGCCATCTGCCAGTCAGTCTGATTCGTTAACAATTACCGGGAGGGTAGGGGGTAACTGGCTGATTCGTTGCCACCACGTTAATAATTACATTATTTTTCGACAAAAATATGACAAATTTAATAAAGGATATTTGGGATTAATTTACCTGGTTGGAATGTTCAACAAGTTGTCGAATGTGAGGTTTAACAAGATGAATAAGTTCACATAATGCTTTATTGCAAGGAATAGCACCAGAAGTTACAGCCATTACTTTACTACCTTCTGCCAGACTATATTCTGATTTTCTTTTTTTGGCAACTTGTAGATCTTCATGATTGTTAAGAACAATTGGATCAGGCACTGGTACGTTTAATTCTTGATGTACATCTGTAAATTGCCTATCACGAAATTGTGGTGTCTCAAGTAATTCATTTAATTCAAGTATCTTTTGTGGAAAACCAACTAAAATTAATTTTTCAGCTTTTGTTTTCAATGAATCTTTATAATCTTGAACCTGAAAAAATGTGTAACATAAATAAAATTGTACTGATAAGTCATACTTAAGTGTAAAACAAAAATGACTACAGTAGTATTAGTATAAGTCCACTATTATACAGAACAATTACATTTGTTGTCTTGTAACGAATAATACAGCGAATTTTAACCTAACTTTTTTATTAAAATTAAATAAATCAATATTATTTACCTTTTGTTCAGTTGTTTGACTCATTATTAATTAATAGTTATAATATTACTTCAAAAATTTTTATTTCCTCTTTTTCCGATTGAACCAAACAACGTGCAAGTTTTCCAAATGCCAAAAGTTTAGGCGGAAATCTACTTCATAAATTGTGCGTCAAGTGTGACTTGCGCAAGTTATGTATAAAACGCCAAATTTAAATTAAATTAATATAATTATAAAAAAAATTATTTATATTTAAATATATTTTTAATTAATTTTTTTTTTTATTCTTCAATGATTTTATTCGTAATGCAATATGATTCTCCCAATTCAATGTCTTTTTTTAAGTAATAGCTTGATTTTTCAAATAACATGTTTTCATATTCCGACATTTTAGGTAAACCTAAATTTTGTTCGATTCCAGTAGCGTTTATTTGAAGCGGAGTTGAACAATATTTAATATTCAATAATTTTTCATTACATTTGACATATGCACATTCTATTATAGATTTTCTTGTTTTTGTGGCCATTGCAAGTGTCGATATGAATCGAGCAATCGCAAATGATGATGCAAGGGATGGACTTTCGTTTTCTTCTAATAATTCACATGATTCGCATGCATCCAACAATTTTTTGGTAATTTTTTCAATATCTCTCTACATAGATAACGATTATAATATAGAGGGGAAACCACATAGAGGTTAATAGAAGTGATAGATTTTTTTGTGTAATGTGTGTAAAAAGTTCTAAGCGCTTTATCTCTATTACTTTAAGTAATAGTCAAGAAAGGAACTATTTTTATGTAAAATTTTATTTGAAACATTTTTCTAACCCTTATCCTATTGAATTAACCCAACGCTCACTTTCCATTCACTCGTATAAAAACGAAGTGCAGGTCTTCCTACCAGTACGTGGTTTCCCTAATTGCCATTTTATGATTCATCACGGAAAAAAATTATTGCCTTATAGAAAGTTCGTTACTCAAACCGCCTAAAAGCTCTTAGTCTATTACATTCATTTCACACATCCATTTTTATATTACCTGTTTAAATTTAACATCTGTTTTAATTTGTGACAAAATAGGAACTATTGTATTATTGGAATGCCCTCCTACAATTGGAACAGTCACCCGTTCAGGGCACAACCCTAAAATATCTGCCGATAAAGTGTTTGCACGTATAACGTCCACTGAATTTATACCAAATATTCTTTTTGAGTCATACTTTGCAATTCTTGTTTGCATGACTTTTTCCGCAATAGGTACAATGCTGTTTAAAGGATTTGTTGCGATACCTACTAAAGCCTAAATAACCCAAGAAAATAGACATTATAAATTGAAGTCGTTTTATATAGCATGGATATTTAGATACATCGCTTAGAGACCATTCAACACTTAACCGGGCGTCCAATTTTTAAAAATAAATCGCGATTTGTAAGTCAATTGTGATAGTGTCCAATCATACGTCTAAAGTTTGTAATGGAAAAAATATTATTAAATTTAATTTTATATGGATAAAAAATTTAAATTTTAGATAAGAGAAATTTACTATAAAATTTGTATTTATAAAGCTCGATATTTTGCCCCAATATCCTAGATTAAAATAGTTTGTATTTTATAAATACGTATTTCGACTACGAAGTAGTCATAATCAGTATGAATTATTAATCGTAATAATTCTTCGAAGGGATGTTACTCGTTGCTAATTTGGTGACGGTCTGTACGAGAAAATTAGGGAAAAAAATCAAAATTTATTCGAAAATTTCTACCGTTAGCCTTGATAATTCATGATGTTTGATTATTTCAATTAGATAATTGAATTCTTGTTAATGTATGAGAGGTGAACTTTACCTCTGGACAAAATTCAGTCACTGCAAACATTAACGAAGAAACGATATTAGCATTGGCTTCGAACAAATTTTTCGTATTGTCTTGGGTGTTTGCAGCAATTGTTACAACTTTTGCGCCACTTAATGCGTCACATAGTTGGTCAGCACCTTGGTAGGACTTGACATTGCATTTAGTATCTATATGATTTAATTCAAGTCCAAGTCCATAAGTATCTTTTATATCGTATAATGCAAGCTCTTCAACATATGGTGATTGTTTTAATAATAAAGAAACGGATTGTCCAATTTTCCCAGCTGCTCCACAAAGCACAACTTTTAAAATATTACTTTTGCGAATATTGGCTGCTTTTATAAAAAAATTTCTATTTCTTATAAAACTATTAATTAATTTCATTTTTTATATGTATAAAAAATAGTTTCCGCCTTCCTATATTAATTTTAGAAAATGAAATAAAAATATTCTTTAAGGTTTATAATTACCATTAACATTGCTATGGAAACTGTATAAAAATAGGGGTTGATCGTAGAGGGGTGAAAATTTAGGGTTGTATGAAGTTTTGTATATCATAGAAAAATAAAAAAATTTGTCCAAAAATAATTTAAAAAAATTTAGGGCTGGACCACCCTTAAAATTTAGGGGGATGAAAAATAGATGTTGTCCAATTCTCAGACCTACCGAATATGCACACAAAATTTCATGAGAATCGGTAAAGCCGTTTCGGAGGAGTACGGTAACTAACATTGTGACATGGAAATTTTATATATTAGATGTTATTTATACAAATTTAGCAAAAAAAAAAAAATATTTAATTATGGCTTTAATAGTGTTGTCCGATCAACTTAAAACACGCTTGAATAACAAACGGAATTAAAATGTAGAAAATAATTTTTAAACATGAAGATTTAAGATTTTATTTTACAGCTATAGAAAGTCCACTAAATTATTATAATTAAATTTAAAATAAAAATACAAAGAAACTGCAAAATTCATTTTATTGTAAAAAATAAATAGGTTTTGTATGTTTTTCACCACTTTATTCAAGTAATTTTCTCGTTTATCTGGAAAATGGCTCAACGATTTTTTGCAAACTTAGTATGTTCACAGAATATTTTAAGCTCAACAACTTTTATTTGAATCATTTCCCTTATTTGGAAATTTATATAAGGGGGAAAAATTCAACTTATTATAATTAGCTACATACATAATACTATACGTACTTTAATTCACTTATTTATTAGTTTCTGTTTTGTTGGTTTACACACAAAAAAAAAAATTAAATATATCTAAAAGTATATAATAATAAAAATAGTCCTGTGACGGGTCGCAGCAAAAATTTGGTATCAATTACCCCATGTTTTTCTAAAATAAAATGAATTATTTACTTGAACATTTTTTAAAATATTTTAATTATCTTTATTTATAATGTATTAGTGGACTTTCAATATCTGTAAGACAAAATCTTTTGTTTAAAAATAATCACTTGAGCATAAAAAAATAATAAAAATTTTAATTTGTAAAAAAATTATCTTATTTCTAAATTTGTACAACATCTTTATTACATTTATTACAATATTTAAATTTATTATGATCAGATCTGAACTAAGATGTTCTTAACACCACAGATAATAATAAACCATGTAAAGTTATATAATCGTCATGAGGGTTGTTATACAGATCGTGTTTCACATCTTGACATACGGCAAATAATGTTAAAATATATTATACCGATATAGAATATTACAATTTTTATACATTCTTACATAAAAAAAATGTTTTTGTCACTTAACAGAGTTGTTGTGTTATACATTATTATTTTTAAGCTTTTAATAGTCAGGATCCTTACTATTTCCTAAAAGTTTAACAAGTGAAGATAACAACTAACAGAGTTATTTGTACAGATACTCGACATATGTTTAAGTATTAATGTTTGAACTATTTTTAATGATTAGCATTCATAAAATACTCTAAATATCCAGTGTATACACTTATAAATACATATATAATGATAATGTGTTGTCTTCGAATTTCCTCTATCTTACGGTTTAAAAGTTGGGTCATGGATCCATTGGAATCAATGGATCGATTTTGCTCATTAACGAAATTAAACTTATTTTTTATGCCTAAAATACGTCACCAAAATTTCAACTCGCTATCTTTTTTGTTTTTGATTTATCTTGGTTCGGACGGACGCAAGGCTGGACATGTGGAAATGAGTTAATTACGTGATTCTAAGAACACCTAAACCAAAATTTTATTTGTGGCTTCAATATTTTCAAGCGATACAAACTTTAGATTAAAATTAATATACTCTGGCATATTGTATAAAAATAATAAATAATTGCATTCACATAAACGTGTTGACTCACATATATAACAAGAGACGCGAAAAATGATCTGTCATTATATATTTTATGCGATCTGTATATGAAAGTTAAAAGAAAATTTTCAAAAAATACGTTCTGCATATTAAAAAAGGAATAATTCCGTTTGTTTACTATTGAAAAATTAATTCGGCTCTCATAATTATGATACAACTTAATAAAATGTTTTCCAAAATAAAATATTATGGCAAACAGTATTAATAATGAAAAAATTTTCACTTTTAAGCAGTTATTAATTTTAAAACATAGTTAATTATTTTATTTACAAAGTTAAGAAAACTTATCAAACACATTTAAAAAAAAGTTTACTAAATTTTTTTCTAAGAAAATGTCGGACGACAAACTTATCGAAAAATTGCTTTGATAAAAGAAGCAAATATTGGAATTGGATAACTTCGGTGTAATATTTCTTGGTATTTCACATTTTAAAACATTAATGTTTTAATATTCAATCCTTCAAAAATGATAACGTTCAACAATAATTTATGATATAAAACAATAATCAAACTAGTATTTAGCAAACCCTGAAATATAGGTTCATTACTCATATGAAGGAATTTCTTTAATTAATTTCCTTATTCTTCGTTTACTTCGAGATATACCGAATTATAATTTATTAAATCTGTTCGCCATGTACAACAATACTAAAAATAAAAATCTTGATTAATATCTTATGTCTTGGTCGATTTGCCTTGGATTGGAATGTCACATAATAACTTATGTCCTGCGCTTTTGTTGATTTATATTCAAAATGTACAACAATTACATTTTTTTAGAGTTTGCCACCATAATGAAAGCCTGTAGCTGATGAAGAACACGTTAATGAATGTTCAGATTTATAATCTAAGTTACAAATTTTGAATGTATCACATTCTTTACGAAATCATCAGGTATAGCATGTTCTTTTTTAACTGTTCTCAAAAAATATTATTTATTTTATAAATTAATGAAATATGGATATAAAATGTAAATATTTTATACAAAATATTTACATTTTTGTACAACAATAACTTATGTTGTTTCACTTGACTATGATAGAACTGTTATTATTCAGCTTACTTGAAAAAGAAATACAAAAAATAATTTTCTACTTTCAAGAAATTACTATCAATAAGATATGATGCCATTTTTGGTGCCATATAAGTTATAACAATCTGGCAAATTATCGATTACTAATACTACATATCCTAGTATATATACAATAATACGGAATATACGCTAATTTTAATGTGATGGATAACAATATCAAAATACTTAAAAGGCGGTAGGTATTTGAGGCAATATAAACCAATTAAAAAATTGAATTTTGACTTCTTTTTATGCTCGCTATCGAAAAGTACAAATAATAAATACAAAACAATAAATAAAAATAGAAAAACTGAATAAGATACCTGGAGATTGAAACCTCATTTTTTCAGTACAAAAATTATATTTATCTAGTCTTATTTATTATACAAAATTTTTATTTTTAAGAATTTTTGAAAAAACTTCTTGTGAAATCATTACGTCTTTCGCATAGAAAATTTTTTTTCTATGTTCTGCATCATCTTTTAAAGCTTTCCATGTAGGATTCATCTAAAACGTTATGAATTTTTTTGTGAAAAAAAAAACTACCAACGTTATTTGTTGTATTTTTACCTGTAACGCCTGAAAATTACCAACAATATAAAATGCATATTTTGCACGAGTTAGAGCAACGTTTAATCGTTGATCTTCAGCTAAAAATCCAAATCCTTCTGTTCGCACACATGATAATATTATAATATCTTTCTCTTGACCTTGAAACCCGTCCACTGTATTTACAACTATATCTTCTTTTCTGAGAATATAATAATAATTCTTTATCACTTAAGAATTTTTTCTTCCAATAATTATTCAATATAATATTTATACAAGTGGATTCACATAATAATCGCGGAAATTGAATTGAACGCGGGGAGATCAAAAATAAGAATACAGTTTAGAAAAGGGTGAATGAGAGATACAAGATGTGGAATTTTTAATCAAAATTCACAGGCTAACAGGCAATAAAAAAAATTCAAAAATAAATTTTTTCTTTTAAAATTTGCCTCAAACTACGTTTGTTTTATTTTATTTTATTATGACTCCTATTTTTTAAATTTACATATTGAGTAAGATTAATGTAAGGTCTAATGTTGTAAACTGTATTAGATCGATTCCACATTTAAAAATATAATAAAAAATATTAATAAATAGTGCACGAAAGTAGTTATAAACTAAAATTTTATTTATAAATTTGTCCATCTATTTGGTTTCAGAAAATTCTTCAAAGATTCAGAATCTCTTAGAACAGCTCAAATATGCTAAATTATCTTACAAAATTTTATACAGTTCTACAATAATAATCACTCTAGTTAGTATGGTAATTATCTTTTAACTTGTATAAGTAATTATGAACAAAATTATGGAAAATAAATAATAAATGAGATATTTACCTTTCAATACTGTCTAAACTTTTGATAATTCTCGTACGTTGATTTTGATATGGTGTAATAATACCAATGGTTATTCTACAATTCACCTCTTTTAGAATAGTTTTAAGCATATTTAAAATAAAATCTGCTTCTCTTGAATTATCCATAGAACTACATTGTTCAAATTCATGAAGGAACAATTGATATGGTATTAGTGGAAATTTATAATCGTACACTTTTTGACTATTTTTTAATCGATTGTTATAAAAATATTTATTTGGAAATTCCATAATTTCCGGATGCATTCTATATTGTACTGATAGACTTCGAATATGGGGACAATTATCTATATTATTTATAGAGAAACATTTTTCGATACGTTCAAATAACGATTGACCTAGTCCATATTTTTTTGCTTCCTAAAATTATTTAAAAATGTGTTAGTTAAATATTTTAATTTTTTTAAATTTTGTAATCATTGTAATTAATTTAAAATTGTTAAAATAAAAGTGAAAAGGTGAAATAAAAATAGGTTTTATGAAATATATTTTTTAGCCAATGTAAACAAATGCGACAACCAAAGATCAAGACAATCCTGTAGACCATACAAGTATTTTTCAATCGGAATTGAGGTAGTAATTGCTTTTACAAAATATGGACTAAATTTAATGATGCTAAACCAATAGAACTTACTCACTGAAATTGGTATTATTTCAATTTGCTGTGTGTGGGGGTTGAAAGAATGTGAAAAATTTTACCCTAATTGTTTATAGTGTTTGAGGTTTAAATGTCAAAGCAAAATCATGACAATCAATTTAATTGGGACAAAAAAATCGAAATTTATTTCGAAAAATCCTAGAGTTCTCATTAATAATAATAAAATTGTTAACTAATAAATCAAAATAAAGAAACAGCTGAGTTGTGTGAAATTTCTTATATTTTTGATAAATGTAAAAGATTTTATCAAGTGTATTAGGGATATAGTCTATCGAAATGACTGTATTTGCTATTGTAATATGTATTTTCTAAAGCGAATTTACAGCGAAGTAACATTAAGAAGTAGATTTAAATAATTTCATGATTTTATTTATTGGATTAGATTTAAATGTTTAATATGAAATTTTATTGTATCTTTTGGCAAATCAATTTTTTGGAAAATTAATTTTTCTACACGGGATTCCAGACAATCTGAAAAGTTTGGACAATTTTAACCCAATACAAAAATACACATTTCACAAACGTATTAAAAATTAAATTTACCTGGGATTTAATAGTTGCTGGTAATTGGTTAGTATCACCAACTAAGACTAGAGAATCAATACCTAACATTACAGGTAATAAGGCGGTTGGTTCAGTACACTGTGTTGCTTCATCTATGATGCACGTAGTAAAACGAAATGATTTTGTCTTGGCTAAACGTTCCAATTGTGCACTATAAGAACTTCCTAAAGTTGTACAAATAATATCTGCTTTTTTTATTATTATTTCTTCGTCAACAATCTTTTTTGGTTTATTATTTTGGAATAATACATCTGGTAAATAAATAAAGTATATAATTAACAATCGTTTAAGTTTACTAGCAAAAAATAAAGCAATCAATAATTTTTGAACGTTGAAATGGAATTAGAAGATCATCGATTCGATTCCAGGTTCTGTTAGTTATATTAAATGTCTAAGAATACGTTAGTTACTTCCGTTTGTAAAATATCACCTCATAATTGGTGAGCTGTCGTACATTTTATAAAATAATTAAATATATTAAAATATAAGGATCAAAATCTGAAGAAAGATAGACACTGTAATGTTAATGCACTACTAAAATAACAATGTCACTTAAATTGAGTATCAATTATATTTGCAACAAAATTTATCATAAAAGTAATTTTCAGAAAGACTCAATTTTTTTTAATTAGAATATAAAATATTTTTTTTATATTTATATACAGAATACGGATATAAAAACCACGAACTTCGAAAATCTTGCTACTTTTTATTGGACCCATTGTTTTTCAAAGATATTTAATGAAAATTTTATTCGTTCCTATTCGATCTGGATAAAATTATTGTATTTTAAATACGTGTTTCGACCAAAATGTAGTCATAATCAGTATATATTTACTTATTGTTATTTTGTCTTTATCTTTATATTATTCTCGTTTTTTTTTTATATATGTTACTTGTGACTAAATTGGTGGCAGTTTCACGACAAATTTTGGATTTTCCATTGTTTATATTATATGTATGATAGACGACGTTAATTTATTGTTATAAGAATTATGATTGGTACATGTGATAATTCCCTGTAAAACCCAAATTTATGTTTTCGGCTTCCGTCACTTAGGGGAAAAAAGGCCTCCGTCACAGAATTATTCACTATGAATATATCCATAAGATATTAGGATAAAAATTTGTATTTTCATATACCAGTTGTATGACAGTTTGCTACATGGATATATCTTTATAATTAGATTGTGTCTGCTGGTAATTTTTGCCCTTAGGTATTATTAGAAACTCCCAAATTCATGCATTATTATTTATGTTTAACTTTGTTACTCCTATCTGGATAGTCAGTATGTTTACGAGAAATCTTATTATCTACGTGTATGTGAATATAATATAAAAGTACACAAAAACAAATATAAACTGTAATTAAAACTAGACTGTTTAATATATCTCATAATGTATAGTTACCCTGATAAAAAAGTCCTATTCAATTTCTATAGGATTCAAAATTCTGAATAGGAAATCATTTCCTACGAAATCCTATTATTTTCCTATTCAGAATTTTGAAGAGCATTGAATAAGATTAAGTAGTAAATCATCATATTCAATCCAATTGATTTCCTATTCAGTTTATTCTATAGGATTGAATAGGAATTTTTTGTCTGGGTAGTAATTAATTGAACAATTAGTTTAAAAAGTTAAAACAAACTTTGTAATACTGGAATTATAAGGAATGCACAAAAAATTTGCATTATAATGCATAATGGCTTTAAATGATATTTGTTTAAATATTCAACAAAAAAGTTTATAAATATAGACTAAATTTACCGTTTTTTATGTTGTTCATTTTTGCATTTCGTTTATTATTCGCTGCTTTATTAAATCCATCGCTTTCTTTGAACATGCCCAAATTTGAATTGTATTCCTTTAAAGATTGCAAAGATATGCATTGCACAGCTGGGTGCATTTTATTTCTCTGACCAACACGAACCATGCGAAATGCAATTGATGGATTTGTTATTTTTTTACGAACACTTAATAATTTGATAACAATATCGTCGATTGCTGAATTCGTTGGTGCGCATATTAATATTCTTGGTAAATTATTACGATTTTCAACACAATTATTGTAACGATCACTTCCATATAATAGATGCATTACTAAATTCACGATTAAAAATGATTTCCCAGTTCCTGGTGGTCCATGTATTAAACTTATTGATGGTTCTGTTGATAAACAAGAACCAGTAACTTGGAATATAATTTCTCTTTGATCAACATTTAAAAACTAAAACAGAATTGAAATTAACCATAAATTGTTTATATCCTTAGTTTGGACAAATCAAAAGATTCTACAATATGTTTTATTATATACAGAAAAATTGGTAAGACTTTTATTCACGTTCGAAGCTCGAGTGCTTAACGTCTTTACCATTCAGGCCAATAAGATTCTTAACACCAAATAGCTTATGCAAATGATGAAAAGTTAACATAATCTACATACTAGTTGCGTCTTAAACTTCATCTCAATTAAAAAACATTAAAAAAGTATATAATTTAAAACTTACATTATTACTTAAAACTTCTATTTTATAATGATTCTTTATTTTATTCAAATTCTTTGGATTTAATATTAGAGGCATTAAAGGTGATTGAGGTAATTTTTGTAAAGCTATAAATTCTTTCATTACACCTGCAATACGACCAAGTCGTCTTATTTGAACACAGCTATCTGTTATCAATGTATTCGGATCCCACCTGGTTAAAACTGTGAAATTTACTAATACTTGAGGTTTATCTATTGATGAAACTAAAATAATAATTTGTTAATTATTATACTTACGTTGTTATGGAGATCGTTTCTGAAAAGGCTGTACAATAGTCTATTAGATTAAGTAAAAATCAAAATAAATTGATTTAACTAATTTTATATCAGTAAAAAGTTACACTGTATGTTTTTCGAAAAAAACGTATATAACAATTGAAGATAACAACAATACTTTTGAAGAACTATCTGTGATTTTTAAAACTTTGTGAGTTTTTTTGGGCCCTATTTTTAATCGAATGGTAGTAGAAGGTATATACTGTAAAATTTAGATTGGATAAAATATTTAGTATAATTAAAAACTATTAATCGTAATTAAAAAAAAAAAAATTTTTTTTGTGTACTTTAGATACTAATTAAAACAAGTTTTTTTGTTAATACAGGGAGTATACTGCCTAAACGGAGAAATATTTTATTTTTGTATAAACTTATTTTGAACTAAGCTTGTTACATTGTACAGACCTTTCATCGTACGCTCGAGTAAGTTAAGAAAATTTTATTACTTACTCAACTGTAGTGGTAATTCATCACGTGATTGATTAATTGATTGTTTACGAATAAAAGTTACAAAACCAAATCGATTTGTAGACACTTGAACTCCATTTGAGTCTTTTGTAGTTAGTTTTATTATTATAGCATCGCCAATTTTGGGATGAATCATATTTTGATCATCCTGTTTGGTAAGTAATACTAAAATAAATAAACAAAGTCGTCAACAATGTTTTTGTAAACTAATATCTTCTTAGATTTAATTAAGTACATTTTTTTTAAATTATATAAACTTTTCTGGATAATATACATTCTTGATGAGCAGGATACTCAATTTATGTAAAATTTTTGGTGTAAAATTATAAATATTTATACAAACTTACATTGGCATTCTAAATTATACATTTTTTTATTTTTTTTCTCTTGTTCAGGATGTACAAAAAAATGTTTTATGTGAACTTGATAGACTCTTTTCCTAAAACAAAATCCAAACCATTAATTGTAGTTACGACAATTATAAATAACAAAGGTGAGAATACTTTTAATCTTTAAAAGAATATAATTTAAAATAAAGAATTAAAGCAATCATTTTTATTTTAATGAAACCCAAAGTAACAAGTTGAAATCCAAAACATAAATTTTAGCTACGACAATTAAAAATAACAAAGATGAGAATATTTTTAATCTTTAAAACAATATAATTTAAAATAAAGAATTCAAGCAATCATTTTTATTTTAATGAAACCAAAGGAACAAGTTGAAAATACTCTAAAAATGTAATTGTCTACACATATTTCGGCCTTGGAAAACCCAGTAAATTTCAAAGTAAATAAACTTATAATAGTCATTAAGTATGAAATTTTTTTAACTTTTCAATGACATAATTAGTTCTATTGTAGATCTAAACAGAACCCAAACAAAAGAAAATTAAGATTTTCTCCAAAACCGATTTTTTTAAACAAGTTTAGGAAAAAAATTCTGCTTGATAATTTTTATTGTATTTGAAATGTAGAAGCAGTTTCTAAATTTTGGTCAATTAGTTTCTGTGCGCTGTGTATAGATATCAGTAATAAATACCATAAGATATTGGAATGTTCACGCTAATTCTAGGTACAAACGTGGTTAAATATAATTAGAAAAATATAAATTTTATTCATTTGAGTGTTTGCGAAGGAAAAATTATTTAAAAAATAAGTTGTTTCTCATAGACTTAACTTCTGATTTTAGTTAAAATATTATCTAGATTATCTTACATTTACTTTTAAATTTCATATTGTTACTTATTTTCGTTTTAAAATTATCGTGTTGTCGGACAAACAGACAGGCGGACAAACTGGTGGAAATAGACTATTTAGATTTTATGATATTGACGCTTAAAAATTTTTTTCCTATGGCCAATATTTTAAGCGTTATAAGTTTTGGACTAAATACAGTATAAAAAGTAATGTTAATGAAATCAACTTACAATAAATCATTCATATTATATTCGTCATATATTAGAGACCATAATTCTAAAAATATTAATTTAGTAAATGTATGATAATAATGTTGAAAACTGTTATAAACAATATTATTTTGCTGAACATCTTTCGTTAAAGTTGTAGGTGTGTTTGGCTTTAAAATCGATTCTGGTTTCCAATTTACAATTTCATAAATAATATCTTCTTGATAATAACAGTCGTGCTCTGAAACATTGAGCAATGGGCGTCGATCACGAAATAGAAAGTATGGCGGCAGTTCTTCATGATAATCTCTGGTAAATAGCTGTATTCTGGGTGTTAAATTAAATGAAACTCTTTTTGTGGATTTAGTTTTATTTAATTTTTGCTCAATAATAATCGTGTTTTTGCAAGTTTCTAATGATGGTTTATTCGAATCAGCATTTGGAATATTCTCCTTCTTTCTGAATGATGGCAATTTTTTATTAGAATTCGTACTATTTTTCTTAACAATTGCATCATTATATACAGTATGCAATAGTTTTTCATTAGATTTAACTCTAATTTGATCTTTCTGTAAATTCTCTGTATTTTTTAACGTAGGGATTTTGTCCTTTGATATTGTTAATGATTTAACAACTGGTAATTTTTCAGATGATTTTGAAGTACAACCGGGCGATTTATCTGATTTTAATATTTCAGCTGTGAACAAGTCATTACGATTTGTTTTTGTACACTTAACTTTTGGTTTAGTTTTCTCTTTTTTATCTGTTTTTGGAGAATTTTCTGCATTATTTGATTTGACAACTGCTAATTCTTTTAAACTTTGCTTTTGTAGTTTACAATTTACATCACTTTTTTTAATCGATTTTTCAGGTGATTTAAATTTATTTTTCATAGTTTTGGTAGTTTTACTATCTGATATTTGTTTTAAATCGTTTTTCTCCTTTTTGCCCTTTCTTCCCTTCTTTTCTGCTTTTACGATAGACGATTTAATTGCCGCCGCTTTTGTTTGTTTCACCGGTTTTATCATAACCGGTGCTTCAATAATAGGTGGTTTTGTATATTTACCGTGTCGTTCTTTTCGTAAATTATTTACAATTGCATTAAGCGAATTATTTTTAATTTCTACCTTACATTCTTTTAATTCATAACTAGTTTTATTCGAATTTTTGTCAGTTGCATTTAAAGTAGTTTTTATAATATTATCAATATTATTCGATTCTTTATCCTCCTGTTGAATTTCATCTAAAATATTTTGTGAGAGCTCTGGCCACCACTGATTTTTGTCTCCACCTTCAGATTGAATACAAGAATCAGATTGTGGTGGGGGTGAATAATTAGATCTTTGAGATAATCTTTCTAGCCATGTATTTTCTTCTTCCTCTTCGCCGTCGTCACTTGATATAATAATATAATCATCACTATGTTTTTGTTGTGCATAACTATTATCTGTGAATGCATCATCTTCCTCATCGGAATCTAATAAAGATAAAATAGTGACATTTTCCGTTTTTATTTGATGTGGTTCAATGACATTTTCTGAGAACATATCAACACTATTTTCATCCTCCATTTTAACTTCATTTGTTTCAATTTTATTTGGTTCTGATTTTGATGTTGAAGGTAATCCATTGTTTTCACTGTGATTTTGTTCATTTGAATTATATTTCAATTTTTTACTTGATCTTGTATTAACACTGTCCCAGTTTGATGATCTTTTTAAATTCTTCGATACATTATCAGTGGTAGTTAGATTCTCTTCATTAATATTTTGGCCTATTTTTAATAATCGAAATACACAGCCATTTTCAATATTACTTATTTCATTACCAATACCAAGCAGATCATTTTCGCTTAGCAAACGCTCAGAATTTGGATCCACTTTTGTTTCATTGATAAAAATACCATTAGCACTCTAAAATAACAATTTCAATTTAATACACTTTTTTAAGGCAGTTGAAACTCATAATTGCGAACAACTAAAAAGATACTTCAAGTATTAAGGAAATTCTCAAAAAAGAAAAATAATTAAGTGAATCAGAGATTAATAATCAATAAATTAAATTTGCTATTCATTCTAATTCAAACTTACTCATAAATTAATTTCCTATAAAATTCTATTAATTCCGATTAACTTTTAAAAAGGTTTTAATCGGAATTCAATACTATTCATTTCTGATTTATTCCGATTCAACCTCAATAAGATTGAATGGGATTATTCCGATTCAACCTCAATAAGATTGAATGGGATTATTTTTTCAACATATTTTTATTATATGCTATAATTCTACATATTTATACATATGTGTAATTTTCGTGAAGAAATGGGCGAATTCAGTGATTCTAGCAATATCTATACGAAAAGTTTGAGCGGTCAATACTTATTATCGTTACAAACTGTAGACTAAAACTAATATACTCCAGTATACAAATATTTAGTAGTAGCTTATTTAGATTTTAAACAGCTCACTATTTAACATCGAATGGTTTGTAGTAAATAAAATTATATTTTAATAGCATTACAACAAACAAATACCGTGCAACACCAATGGCATAGATATAATTAAGAAAAACTGAATTAAATTTAAAGTTATACATACCCCTAAATCTTGAACATAAACTGCATTTTTTTTCAAAGCTAAAATGCATGGTTTTCTAGAAACATGCAAATTTTTCAATATAATATCTGCGTTCTTATTTCTTCCAATGAGAAATGAATCCAAGGTTATTGGTCCATAGCGTATTTTTTGGTTGATTTCTTCTAAATACCACATAATAAATATTTTTACATATATCTCAAAAGATAAGAGAAATTTCAAAGAATACAAGCGGTTTTTTATTTTCACAGTTTAATTAAATTTTGTAATTTAAATTCACAACAAAAAGCTTTTAATTTTAAGAATTTTAAATTCTTATACATTCTTATTTAATAGATTAAAATTATACAAAAATTGTATTATTTTAAATACAAATACAAGGATCGTGGGTTACATCAGTAACATCTGTCAAATTCGTAAACAATAACGACAATAACGAGCCGGTATTGCTACCATTATTTTGCTTCACAAACATTTCAAGTAAAGTGTGGACTGACTGGAACTACAAAAACTCTATTTCATTAACACAGTTTACAGTGTACGTAGAGCCAAATGTGAATGTTAGATGACAAAAATCAACTTTATAGGCGTGATAAATTGTATACGAACAAACTGGGCGATGGTACATCATACTAACAAACTAAATAGGTTAACAAATAATTTATATTGTGTTCAGCCGTTCATCTTTAAAGTATATCGTAATAATCATATAGTTTTTAAAAATATATTTTTAGTTTGAGTTTAATCATACATTGTATTTTTGAATTTCTTTCTATAATATACTGTTTCCGGCGTAAGCCGCGTTATCTATTCTTTAGTATACTTTAATTTTAATGATTAAACTTTAAATTTAATATCACATATTATAATTCATCCTTATTTTGAATCTCTACATAATAGTTAATCAATTTTGAGTATGATGGATGATTGAATAATATATGATGCAATCATAGATGATAGGTCTTTCTCTTATTGCTGCGTAGGTTGTCACTTCGATTTGAATGGTCTATTCGAAAAATCTAAATCCCTACAACTGCATGTATCTTCTTTTGATGAAGATCAAGATAATTCTTTTGGTAAAATTTAACATCATAAAACTATCGAAAACAATTTTTTTGGTAAAATATCTGGGAAAAAGGTTAAACATTTAAAAAAAAAAATATTTTCCTTGAATTTTGAAAAAATTTAACTAGGATTCGTCAAATAAGATGTTATAAAATTATAAATGTTTAAAATTATATATATTATTTCTCGAAGGTATTTTTTATTTCTCAAAGGTATTGTAAAGGCATTGTAATCTATATCTATAACATACCCATTTACAGAAAAATTTTAACTGTTATGTTAAACCTACAAGAAAGCCGAGGGTGTTCCTTACCTTACTTTGCAAACAAAAAGAGTACCGTGATTATTTTGATCGTAGGCTCAATGCCGACACATCATTATCTGGATAGCAAAGAATCCCTCTTCACTCTTTCTACCCTGTGTAAGCTTTCTTAGAAAAAAAAGCGAAATTTGCAATTAATTTGTATATTATTAAATTTGATATGTTTTTGTACTTTTAGGATAGCGAAGTGGTGGGTACCAGCTAGTACTTCCAAAAATTAATCGGGTGATCAATACACAACTTGAAATTAACGTTATTGATGAAAAATTCGATTTAAACAAATACGCCAAGAAGCCCTTATTCAAACTGCCATGTAGAAAGCACTATAAAATAAATAGTGTTTATAATTGTCGAAATAAACATGAATATGTTTTCCATTCTCTTTAATATATAAATTAAAAATTATTATTAAAATCATCTAGTAGTCCTTATTAATATTATAAATTCTTTAACTGGCTATCTGTTATTTTTTGGTATATTTTGGACAGGGATATGTATTTTGGACTAAACCAAAATTGATGTATTTTGTTATTGAGTTTGGACCCCTAGACTTCCTGACTTTTTTGTATTATATTGTATTTTGGTTTTAATTTTATTTTTACTTGGACCTTAGCTTTTATCGCGAAAACAAGGTGTTATCTAAGATGCTTCTTACCGCTAAAAATTAGCTATTACCCACTAGCTACGCGACTTTGGTGTTTACTATATAATGTATCTTGATTTTGATTTTATTTTTTAAAATTGGAAAAATTTTGAATAATTACAAGCGGGCGAAGCGAGCTTTTAGGACAATGGCTAAAATTACTTTGCTGGCAAAGGTTGAGGGTGGAGGACGTTGCCGAACTAACTGTCAAGATTGTGCTTACAAAATATCATAACAATTGAAGCGTTATCTTTTGAATTATAAGTGCTCAAAATTAAATTAAAATACAATATGTATTGCATTTTAAAGATTGTCTTCTTTGTAGATGTCACTTTTTTTATTCTTATCCACCTAAAAAAACACAGTACATATGCCTCCTAAATAAAAATACAATCAATAATTTTTCATATAGATTTTATTTTCGAATATTAATTAATAGGGCAACATAAAATGCAAAATATTATCATTTTAAAGTGTACACTGATATACAAAATAATTAATTAGATGGAGTTTTTTAAAATGATAGTTTATTCTGATGATTTATCAATAAAACTAAGTTAAGGATTTATATAATAAGTTTTTAAGGGTATATTTTATTTATATTATTTATTTATCATATAGGGTATATATATTTTATCCAAATTAATTTCAAACTTTTAATAATAGGTACTATTAGACATCTGTTTTTGTTGAGAAAAAAAAATTAAAAATTTCTAATTAGATGTTATTGATAAATTTTGTTCAATAAAATATTCATTTACGACCAACTTCATTCATTGTTTTAGGTAGACGCAATAATGAATTGATTAATTCTGAATTTCGTTTTGAAGTATTTAAACGATATAGATAATCAGACATTTTTCTTTTTGATATAATATTCGGTTGTGATTGGCAGAGATCTTGTTGATTTCCTGATGTATAATCATTGTATTCTGATTGAACCGGTTGATTTAATTGAGATAGAATCCACGTTGCCAATTCATGGCTTTTTTTCTGAAAAAATTAAGAAAGTAATTTTAGGACATAAAAAATTGTATAAAAAAAATATATAATTATTCCCTATTTTTTTCTATGCTAGCTAGGAAGATGTCATGTTTTTGCATCCAATGTATGAATTGTAATAAGGAAAAATAGGAAAACTCTAATTGTTTTATTGCACTACCGTTATTGGAAAAAATTTTAAAGAATATCGGCTATGAAAGGTAGGAAAACAAAAATTTTTTTACAATTGAGGTGAACTGAAATGATCGGAATAAATAAAAAAAATTACAGTTTTAAGTTATTCGGTATTGAAATTATTTCTTTTTCATAAAAAATAGGTACAAAAGGCTTTAAACTTTTTTCGAAAAAAATTTTTAAAAACGCATTAGATTTTAGGTACAATTGAAAAATAATTTTAGATAAAAAAACACCTTTTACAAATAACACAAATTTTTAAAACGTAAATCAACATTTTCGATCAGAAATAAATGAAAACGATAAAACTTTAAAGTATATTTTTTATGAACTGTCTAAAATTTTGAAAATACCCGCTTTACATATTTTATTTTTATGATGAAAATTATCAATTGATAAGTAAAAGAACGTACAAATTACATTCTAAGACGACTTATCTCGGAAATTCAGACATCTATAATAATACAGTATTTTTGCGAAGAACTAATCAAAAAAATTATAATCTGCAATTTTGATGAAAATTTCCAAACAATACAAAAAAATTATTAAATAATTTAAACGATATAAATTTTAAATTTACATATAAATATAAATGTATGCAATTTGGCATGAACAATTCATACACACAAAAACGACCACCGTCGAATTTTTTAAAGATTTTTCAAAAAAATTTTATTTTCGATAAAAAGTTTTCATTATCTCCTCCGTTATTATTTCAAATTCGCGACCATGCCTAATATTTTTACATTTGGATTATTATTTTTTGAGCTAGTCTTCATTCGCGAAAATAGTGCATATGTTTAATTTGTGAAAATACGGTTAAACAGTTAAAAATGTTAATATATATATTTACCTCCATTAATCGATCATCATCCGGAATTTGAAAAGCACAAGATTTAAATGTGTGACTAAACAACAAAATCATAACAATACTGCATAAAACATTACGATAAACAGATGAACAATTTTTGAATATAACGGTCATTGTTATTTCTATATTTCTATATGAATAAATAACTATTAAGCTAAAAAAATTCAGTTGTTTTCACTACAAAGATGTAATGAATAAATGGTAAACAATACTTTGTTGCAACCCTTATTAAATACAAATATCCTAGGTGGGGGAGCGTATGTATTTATAAGCATCTTTCACTTGCAGATATTTTTAATTTAACATTAGATGAATATTTAAACAGAAAATATTATTGAAAACTTGCGCAAATGTCAATATAATTGTTTTCAAGAAAGATATATCGAAGAAATTACGTAAGAATATGTATAGAAATTTATTATATATTAGTTTTTGTCATATTTCTATAATTTATCTCATGTCCGCCGTATACGGGTGTGAAAGATGCGAAAGTCACGTCCAGAGAAAGCAACCGATAGATCATATAAGATTCATAATCATTGTCAAACTACTCCCTACACCCATAGCATAAGAAGTCGATACTTTTAAGAAAATCAGTCTAATGATCCGCATACCCTATAAAAATATTTTTTTTTATAACGTAAGAGGAAGTGACACAAAAAAAAGAGATAATATAATAATCTATAATACAGAAAATTGTTAATGTAATATATATTGTTAATGTAATATATATGGTCCAACTTTTAAGCCCAGCGCACACCATCAGATTTTCTGATCAGAAACTCTGATGTAACTAAATAACATGTACTTTATATTAGACCCCGCACGCGGTAAGATTTCTGCAGAAGACATCAGAAATTCTGATCAGAAAACTGATGGTGTGCGCGTACATAAAATGCTGTCTGAAGTAGCATCATAATTTCGAATCAGAAAATCTTACGATGTTGTCTGATGTAGGCCATCTGTTAGTTAAAAAAAAATTTATATATTAAAAATATTTGAAATTTCATCGGTTCATTGTGATTCGTTGTACGTATTTGATGATACCCGATGATATGCGCTTGTTTAAGAATTTTGTCTGATGTATGATCAGATTTTCTTATAAGAATTTTTTATAGAACTGTCAGATGGTGTGCGTTGACAATCATATTTTTTGATCAGAATTTTTAATCAGAAAATCATATGGTGTGTGCTGGCCCTTAAACGATAAAAGATGAAGAAATTCAAATACAAAAAATGATTTCAACTCGCCACAATTTCGGCTCAAATTTAGCTAATAAACACAGATATAATTATAACACATACTTCTCATTATAAATTTATAACTGTAAGGGTTGCATATTTATAAAATTTTATGGATGTTAAAAATTTAAAATAGTTTAAACATGCAATTAACACAGTTACTTGTTTCTCAAAAAAACCACTTGGACAATCCCTCCGTTTAAATTTGTGCATGCCAAATTCGAACATAAAAATTCGAACGCTGTTCGGATTTTTATAAAATATGTTACAAACACGTTTGAATCACATTGGGTCATCAGGGGCATCGCAATAACAAATTTTCAATAATTATTTTTATTCTCACTTGCTAAGATTCATAACCCAATTATGATAAAGATGTATGGCCTATAAGAATGGGACGTCATCGTGTGTGAGGTATATTGTTCAACGGAGCTACTAGTTATAAGGATTCCTAAGATTGAACAATTTAACTACGCCGCTGTGTTAACTACCTATAACTCAAACTTTTCACATTTTGCGACTGAATTATTTAAATAATGTACGAGTATTATAATAAAACAAATTATATTATACCGATGATATTAATTTGTCTTCCTCGTTAAATTGATTTAGATAACTCCTATAAAATATCTATATTTATATTTTTATTGTAATAGACTGTATTTGACAGATAAATCAATATACTTATTATTTACATAAGATTTATTTTATTATATTGACGTGCAATATTTTTACAAGTATAAATGAAATCATCGTTTTAATAATCCTTGCATGCATTTACTAAAACTATCTATCGGTAACGTTTTCGTACGCAGCTAATTAATAGTTTAAACATACATATATACCTAAAATCATGGTAATACAAGCTGTATAAGTTTATATATTATTTTCCTAATGAAAATAACATTAGTGGAAATTAAAGTTAATAAAATCCGTAACTGTTGAGTCGACAGTAAAATTATCTATATATCAATGTTTGTACCGCAGTAACTTTCAAAATTTATCAGGGGCTTCAAAAAAATTGTTCGTCTCAATAATAGACCAGGGTATAAGCCTTTAAAAATGGTAAAAAGTGAACAAATATTATAGTAGGATGAAACCAATTGGAAACGGAAGAAAATGTAACATAAATGAAAGGAAAAATAATTTACGTGGGATCTGAGGTTGGGGAGTGGAAGGGGGTGAGTTTTTAGTGGTAAAACACATGTCCTATGGAAAAAGTTTAATAACAAAGTTTGAGATTATAAAAAGACCTACAACTTTTGTATTTACATTTTTTCACATAACTTGAAAATTTTTGATTGAAAATTAGGATGCTTTTTCGATATAAATTTAAAATAAGGTGAAAAATAAATATTTTAAATAAAAAAAATTACAGTGTATTTTTGAGGTAATTTGAAAATTTTGAGTTTATGTGAAAAAATTGTAAATACAAAAGTTGTAGATCTTTTTATTACCTACAACTTTACTTTTTAACTTTTTTTCCATAGGAGTGGTAGTATTGTCGGAATGTAAATAAAAACAGCCTAGCAACTATAGATTTACGAGGATAATTCAAGTTTTTTCGACACATGATAGAAATTTACGGTTTTTTGCAATTGAAATAAAAAACATAAGTAAGCGAAAATTGTCTATTGCATCCCTTTTTAAGGAAATTCACTAAAAAATTATTTGACATTTTTGAAATGATGATAAGACATAAAAGTGTGGTTTTTTTGGACTCCCAGTTTGGAAAATTTTTAAAAATATCGACTGTTTTTTTATGTATACTATTAACACTGTTTTTTTTTAGTTTATTTTCGAGTGAGGTCTATAGATCACAGAGCTCTGCTAAGAAAACAAACTCTCAAACATTTCTTGACTGGGTAGATTTAATTGTAAGTTAACTACATTAAATGGAGTAGTGCCTTAAAATTAAGTTATTCTTAAAAAAATGCTCAATTTTTATTGACTGAACGAAGTGAGGTCTATGGTATAACATCGATTTTGTATTTCATTTGTATATTAGATTTTGACGAATTTTGGTTGCCATATTCATGAAACTCAGAGAATTGTCTATAGCTTTAGAAAAATTTTCATGTTCTCCCTCAGGAAACGTCACATGTTTCTAAAAAAATAAAAAAATAAGGTGAGGTCTTAGGTAATATACAGTTTATAGATCTACAAGTATGGTACTCAACAAATGTAATATGTAAGAGTATATTCATTTTAGTTTGTAACGATAGTAAATATTGACTGCACAAATAAAATTTTGTTATAGGTGCATTTCATTACGTTTGCCCGCCTGTGATCAAGATTAGTCAAAAACGAAATCAAATAACGAGCTGAAATTTTTGTATTGTATTCTAGACTTAAAATGTAAGATCTAGTTTGTGAATGAGCAAAATCGGTCTATTGGAACATTTTAAGCATAAGAGATAGGATAAAAAGATAAAAAGGATAAAAAAGAGATAGCACAAAAAATGTTCGTTTGTCTAAATGAACCAACATTTGTATTTCTTAAATCGTGTATATACACTTCAGTAATTGAAGGTTATTTATTAAAAACAAAACAATATAGAAAAAAATAAATATCTAATTAATCAATGGGTATTTTAGTAAAATTTTTTAACTTGATCTTTAAAGTTGGAGGTTGTGTATTACTGGGTTAATAAAACATGCGTAATAAACAGTCTTTCAATTTTTAAGTTCATGGTATATGTACGTAATTGTATAATAATTATCTATGAATTACATCACCGGTGCTCGGTGCACCTTCGTAACAATTCGTTAAACACGAAGTGAAGGACGAATATTTACTTTATGGTTTGTTTGTTGTGATTAAAAATTAAAAATACTAGTTGAAGAAACTATTTTAGAAGGTAGTATCTAGATAAATAATTGAGTTTTCATCATTTTTATATAAGAAAATTCAAACATCTGGAAAAGGTTAGTTTATTTAAATAGTATTTAATAATAATTGAAATAGGTTACGTTTATTTATTACATTGCAGCTTACTTCACGTTGATTGTATTTTTTATTAATCCGTAAAATGTGCCAACTATACTTGTAAATGTGTCAATTTGCATAGTATAATAGAATAGTTTATTTACACTTGTAGTAGGGATTTTAAAAAAAGTAAATTTAAACAGATCACATTTTTCTTATCAATTTGTTATGAAATACTTTTATATGATAATGTACAGAAATTGTAAAGAAGTGAACTATTAATTGTTGTGAAAATGTTTTTAATGAACAAATGTATAGACTCAAATCCAAATACAAATGGAAGGACAATATTATTTAAGAGGCTGTTATCGGCCTTATTTTATGGATTTGCTTCATTTATGATCACAATAGTAAATAAAACTGTGTTAACGTCATATGGTTTTCCATCATTTCAAGTATTGGGACTCGGACAAATGCTTGCAACAATAATTGTTTTATACTTGGCAAAACAATGTAAAATTGTTGATTTTCCTGGATTCGAATTAAGTATATTTACAAAGATATGGCCATTACCATTGATTTATATTGGAAATATGTTCTTCGGATTAGGTGGTACCAAAGAATTAAGTTTACCGATGTTTACAGTTTTAAGAAGGTTTTCAATATTAATGACCATGATTGGTGAATTTTATATTTTGGGTGTTAAACCCAATTTTGGTGTACAAATTAGTGTTTATACAATGATTGCTGGTGCTTTAATTGCTGCTTCAAATGATTTAGCATTTAATTTAACTGGTTATGTATATATTTTACTAAATAATTTTTTTACGTCTTTAAATGGAGTCTATATGAAGAAGAAATTGGATTCAAAGGAACTGGGAAAATATGGCCTAATGTATTATAATTCATTATTTATGTTTATTCCAGCAATTTTATTTGCTTGGCAATCTGGGGATATGGTAACTGTATATAATTATGAAAATTGGAAAGACACATTATTTTTAATAAATTTTACACTTTCATGTGTTATGGGTTTTGTGTTATCATATAGTGTAATTATTTGTACTTTTTATAATTCGGCTTTAACTACAACTGTGATTGGGTGCTTAAAGAATATTTGTGTGACATATTTAGGCATGATTATTGGTGGTGATTATATATTTTCGTGGGTGAATTTTATAGGACTTAATTTTAGTATATTAGGTAGTTTATTGTATACATATATTACATTCAGAAAAAGTACGACAACACCAGCTTACGCACCATTAAGTCAAAAAACCACGGAAACTGTATAATAAGTTAATTTAAGGGTTCCTGCGTAGTATTAGTAAAATTATGAAATCAAGCTGAAAGTAAGGCTAACAATATATTATAATATACCTATTTTAATATAGAAAATATTATTTCCTACTATGATTATAATAATTTTAAATAAGGTTATGCGAGAAATTTCTCCATCATCGATGCAATACCAATAACTAAATTTTCTTTCAATATTGGATTAAACTCAATTTTATTTTTAAATAAGCGAAATATGAACAAAATCATATCAGTTAAAAAGCATACAAAGTTAATTAGCAATCACAGTAACTTTAAAGTTATTTATTAAATTATTGTATGAAGGAGCGTCATAATGATTTATTAGGAATCGATCATTATGTATAGACTAATTTTAATAACTTACAAACGTTTAAAACTAAATTATTTTTGTTTTAATAATACAGTTTCGATTTGCTAGTTTTATTCCTATTTTATTGGTTAAAAATAATCAATTGAATTAAAATCAGACGTAAAAAAAAGAATTCTTTAATCAGAGTTACCTTGTCCAAGATTATTTTATTTGACATGTTTGTAGTTTTTCTAACAAATAATATTTAATAGCCTTATTTTCGAAAGCTAATGGTATTTGATTTTCCCTTAAATTAGTTTTTGGGACATATTCATGCTTTATTTAATATTATTCATAATTTGAGTTCACATTGAGATGTAACAATGGAGAAGAGTGTTTTTAAAGATACGAATTTTTTTCGATATTCAGGACCACCGAAGAGGAAGTTTTATGTTTTCGCTCCTTTCTTAAAAAAAATCGCTAAATTTTTATTGAAATAGAAAAATTACTTGAGAATTATTTATTGTGGGACGTATTAGCCTTTCCTCAAAATTTTATGAGCGTTTGAGGTTAATGAAAATAATAAATAACATATGAGCTACTATACGAACGCTTACTTATTCAGTTAAGTTTTGAGTTTTTTATCTAATAAATAAAACTATTCAGTTAAGTTTTAAGTTTGTTATCGAATAAATAAAACTAGTATCTAACCAAAATTTGATAGATTACTTTTCTGAAATTATTTCTTCATATTTATAGTGGCCTAATTAAATTCGTTTCAAAAAATAATTACCACAATATTAAAGGTAAATTGCGCTATTGGGTATGATAATTTTGGAGTTCTTGAAGAAAAATTCAAAAATTACACTTGATATAGTTTGATAATTAGGATTGTAATTAATATCGGTGCTGTAAGGTGTGAAATGAATAAAAATTTGTTTAAGATATCGAATTTTATATTCTGAATTATTCAGCTTTGTAAAAATGAGCTTTTTGATCCGAAATTTTAAAAACAAAAAAGTATGTTTATCTTCTCCATTGAAAATTCAAAGGTTCTAAAATTTATTTTAAAGATTGGTAAATAGAGACTGTTAACACGATGTCTATAAGGCAATCGTATTTGTATAAAATGATTGCGTTTAGCAAATAAAAATAATTGCATGCCACTAAATTTTGAACAATTTGATAAAAATTATCATGAGTAAAATTTTTAGCACATTTCAACGACTGCAAGATTTTAGTACAAAGTATTTTTTATTTGCTATTCGTACCCATTTACTGACTTGTTTAAAAACAGGGTTTTATAATGGAAAATATAAAATAATTTGAATTTGTGAATTATATATATAGGATTATATTTAATTAAAAAAAATGCAATTATTTACGACTATCGAACGTTTTATTTTTAAAATACTTGATGATATTTAATTTAATTTATTTCATCTTGCCAGTAAAATTTCGTTGAAACATTTTATTAAAATTGTCGGCTGTAGTTTTCTGAATTAAATAAATCTGGGAAACCCGATTATTTTAAACATTGTATAGCATATATAATGATTTAACATATATAATTATGGGTGATATTGGAACTATTTATAATTTTTATGATAAATGCTCAGATTCAGATAATAACATATGTTTTTTATCACTTTAAAATGTACTTGTTTTAGTAACTAATATCATTTATGATATCATATCAATAATTTATACAAAGTTGGGATTTTACACCCATTTAAGATTGACAAAGAAAAATTTTTGAACCAAACTTATTAAAACAATTACATTTATTTGCCTTAACATTTTCACATGTAAAGAAAGGTGTGTAACATAAATTATTCTCCTATCAGTTATTTCCTGCGTTTATTTGGTGATTATTTATTGTTCCTTCTTGTATTTTATTCAAATCGTTTGGTTGGATTTACAGTTGACAACATGCGCAAGTTTGAGCTGAGTAAACATGAGACTTGTAGCGAATAAATAAAAAGAAATGTAAGAAATAAATAAAAACGTTTTGGTAAATGTAAGAAATAAATAAAAACGTTTTGTTAAATTCACGATGGTTGTGATTCATTAAAGACATTTATTTTAAAAATTGCATCAAGTATTTCAAAAACAGATAATGTCAGTAATTAAAAATCTCTTACCAAATTAATGATACCATAATAATTATAATTTTAATCCTAATTTATATAATATTTATAATTTACCTTATAAAAATTTTTTTTAAATTACGTAAAATGTATAAAGCTGTTGCTCAAAAGATAAAATAGAACGTGGAAAATTCTCTGTTAATAAATCAATATTTAATTAATTGATTGCTTAAAGGTGCTTCCACTTTGTCAATCGACGTTGTGGAATAGAGTTCATTACAATATATTGCACGTCTCCATTTATTATATATGCTTTGTTGATCGACATAGTGTAGATTCTCCATTATATATTTTCTTGGTGCTTTATTTACAAATATATACTTATTGTTAGACAACTAAATACACCAAAGAGCTTACAGTATTCTACACATGCTAATCGTAATTCTTTTATGTAAAATTGACAAAAATGTGAATAATATCATAAATTTTAATCGTTTGCTGATTTTTGTGTTAGATTTATTTGCTTATTAAGTATTTCTGTTGTGTTTGTATTGTGGAGGATAGAGGTAATATGGAGTGCTATGAGATACAGCAATTTAACTCAATAATTGTCCACCAACTATTTATTATATAAAGTGGTTAGACTGGCGCTCGTGTAGTGAAAAGTATGGTCTACAACACTTGTGCTAAATGTAAGTAATGGCCTGTCTATACTTAAAGCTACTTGAGGGATACTTGTAAAATAGAGATATTAAACAAAATGCATGATACAATTTTGCATACTTCATTCATATTTGTCTGATCGGTCGAACGTTCCTGATAATGTGACTTACACTGTGACGGTATTAGCGTTTAATTTAACGCAGCGATTCTCACTTGTTACTTGCATCATACTGTTTATTGATACATTATGAAAAAAAGAGCATTCCACACTCTGATTGTAAAAAATGTTATTTTTCATTGGCCTAAATTTGTCTCACTTGCATTCTAGTGTTCCGAATATTTCCAATGAAAAACATACAATATTGTTAAATATGTAAAATCCGATAGTTTCAAACTCAACTTTTCTTTACTACATTGTTGAATATTATTAAAAAACATAATATTAAACGGAATCCATTAATTCTTGATAAAATACAGCATTAATCGCTTAGTAATGTTTTTGTTCAATAAAAGAAATTACCCTTCTTGAAAATTTCTTTCTTCGTTCACCTAATTCCATAATTATAATTTATTCGACATGTTGAACTTGAGAAAGAAAATTAAGTTATATAGATAATACGTCATGCTGGTATTTTTTCAGTTTTTCTTGAAAACATTTTTAAGGTGCACCTTAATCAATTATAAATATTTTATTATTGCCCAAAAATAGTGATTATATAGTACGTGTTTCGAAGCACTAACGATGTTACTGGGTAGTAAGCTATGATGTCATCTCATATGGTATTTAAAATTGCTAATATACAATATTGATGACATAATACCTTACTGCCCAGTAACACCATCATGTTACGAAACATACGCATCATTTGACAACTGAGTTAACGAAACACACATGATGCTGCGTTATAACTAACAAAACCTTAATATTTCGTACAGTGGCAAAAGCAGTAATTATATTCGTGTTTATTGTAAACTTATTTCTTTTGAATATAGTTTTTTAACAAATATGTAGACTTGAATATTATGATTTTCAAAAAAAAAAAAACAAACACAGTGTAAATTGTCATTTTCCACTAATTTGATTGTCTTATGGTTAAAGCAGAATTATTAATGTAAATTATTTAAAAGTTATAACAAGATTAGTTAGAGGAATAGTATATTATATCGGAAAATCTTATTTTAAATTTATCAACACGAGCTTAAGTATCTTTACTGATTATAAAAGACACGGCACAAACATAATAAAAAGTAGTTTCTAGTGGAATTAGCTAATCTTTTTATCAGGTGCTTTTTTTTTAATTTTAAGTAAATGTATTTTCGAATTTTTGACCACTTTCTTTAAGCTGTTGTACATATTTACTTGGTTTCGTTTAGTAGGCTATCTGGTCAGAATTATGATAAATTTTGCTCAAAGGATCAACTTATCCAAAAGTCAAAATATTTCATTAAAAGTTCTTTCCCATTTATTTTGTAGGAAAATTCAAATGTTTTATTTCGAAAAGTGATCGACTGATTTCTACAAGCTTTTATTTAGTATCACCTACCTCGCTGGTTGTCTGGTTGTGTGTATGTAATCGAATCTTAAAATAAGATTTGACCCATTTTTCAGTTTTCGATTGCGTTGAAATTGTGTTTACATGTATTTAAATCGAATGACAATAGAATATTATGATGTAAAATAAGACAAAAATAATATATCTCTTTTTTGAGGCAGCTGACATACAGATGTGAGTTCTATAACTATTTTAGTTCATTACCCACTCTCACAGCCTAAAAATTTTGACTACCCACAAACATATTTTTTTGTTTCAAAATAATCCTTTTCGTTAAGAAACATTTTTCTGAAGACTTATTAAAATAACTCTGATAAGATTACATGGATTTTTTTGAAGCCTCATCGTTGTCATTTGTCATTATAATATTACGTGGGACTAATTTTTATCAACATTATTATGGAATGCTTTTTTCACTGCATTATTATTTTCTGAATAAAAAGATAAAATTAAACATTTAAAAGTGGAGTGCCTCATTCAAACTGTTAATTAAATTTTGTCAAAAATCATAGTTTATGTAACTTTAAGTTCTTTAAGTCAACTAAGTCTAAATAATTTTTTTTTTTTGGGTTTCCTAGGCTAAGTAATGATTTTTAAGTTTATTCGCAAACAAAAAACTTATTACAGGATCTGTTTGAGTCTCTCTAATCCGACTTTTTCGCGTTCTATCCTCAGAATGAATTAAAAGCGCTATTATCAGTATGTATTAGATACTAATAATTATTGCCAAACAACGAACTTAGGTTTCTAAAATTTTTAGGAAAAAATGTCCAGTGCCCTACTGATTTCCTTACATCGTCCATCATGATTGTGTCTGCTCGTATCACCCACCAAATTCATTTACCACCACTGCTATCCGCTTCAGTTTGAGAAACGTTGGTTTATATATAAAAAGCAGTGTCCTTTAATACTTTTTATATTGGTTGATACAATTAAAATATATTAATGCGATTATTTTATTGAGATATTATCATCAGTTGACAAAATAAAAATTTATAAATTATGTTAATTTTTAGAATATATCTACTTTTAGAAACAAAAATGCTCATTTTTATTTTTATTGTAAAAACAAAAAAAAAAAAGGAAAGATTTTCAAAGTTTGTATTACACTTCTTATAATTGGTTGTATGTACAAATTGTTGAAAATGTATGATAGTATGTGCCACTTAAAAATATTATTCGTTATTTTCAATTATTATTGTATAATATTGATTTGCATAATATACATTTATTAAATATTGTGATTATATTAAAATGTTGTGTGTTTTTTTTTAAATTAAAATATTACCTTAAATTACTTTATTAATGTTTTTTGTTCTTCGAATGTATAATTTGTATTATCCGAAACTATTAGAAGTAGAGTGGGAATTAGTCTATCTTTAGAGCCGCTGAATATTTTAGTCCTCATTTATTTCGACACACACTGAGTGTCTTAATAAAATAACTATTTTTAAATGCAACTAAATAAAATAACACTTTATGGATATAGCTAAATAAAATCACGCTTTGTTAATTTCATTAGTACGTATCTAAGCTTGTACTTAAACATTTGAATCGCTTTCGTTAGTCCACTGATCACGCATTCACTGCATGATCGTATTAAGGCTTGTTTTATCGATTCTATGTTTTTGGTTAATACATATTATAAATATATAATATGTACTGTACCGTATTGCAAACTATAAATAATAGTAGACTATTGTGTATAAATGAATTGTTGAATACAAATGTTCACTTGCTAATTTTGTTTGCAAACAATGCACTAACGAAAACGATTCAACTATAGTTTAGTAGATTCAAAATTAAAAAGTAAAAATACATTTGGTCCCACTTGATTTATGGGTTACTTTTTATCCCGATGCATCAAATTTAAAGATTTGTTATAAGAGAATTATAATTAATTTATAAGCTCCATAAGTTTTTAATAGATGGCGGTGTAAGTTAATTGTTTGACAGTTCTATAAGTTTTTAATAGGTAGGGCTAGTTCCCTAAGATTTTTTTTTTTTAATTTCTGGCTTTAGCTATTTTTAGCTATATAGCCATTAACCAAATGGGATTATTATTATTATTATTTATACAGTACTGCTAGGTGGTCACCCATCCAAATACAGATTGTGACTGCTGTTGCTTAACTTTATAGATTGGTCTAAGCCTGTCATTATGTTACGTCAGTCCGGGGTCGTTCCCTAAGTTATTAATAAATTCTGGTGTAGGTTAATTGTGACATCTGTATTAATAACTGTTACTTAATATAATTATTTACACATAGCAATCATCGTTATATACCTCATTTATGAAATTTGATTTTTACATGTTATCAATTAAGAACTTTAAGATGAGATAAATGAAATATAAAATTAAAAATCTTATATATTTATTTTATTAATGAATATTAATTCAATTGTGTTGAATAATTTAATGTAATGTTAACGTATTATAACTAAGCTTCAGCAACGCGTGGCCGGGTTAGGTAGTTTATCTGTAAATATATTATTAATATAGTCAGGCATCGCTAGATTATAATTTTGAAGCAGTAGAAAACAAAATTGAACTTTTTGAAACACTTTATAATAGGTGCAGTTTTTTCATATAGATTGTTTTTTCGGGAAATTCTTGATCAATTGTTCATTTTACAATTCGTTTTCTAAATCGAAAAATATGAACATTACTCGAAGTTCATCCCTCTGCTTATGTATTCCCTTCGATCGCATGGTATCGTTTTTTTCAAGGAATCTCCACCCACTGTAAGCCTTGTACCACCATATCCTTGACTACAATGGTGGATTTTTTGGTAGCTCTTGTTTGTTTTGGCAGAGTGGAAAGTATAAAAATACTAAAAAAAAGAACCGCTTTCAAAAAAATGAACTAAAAAGTAACATATAATTTTTAATTAAAAACTTCTATAAATAATTTCTTTGTGACCAATTACCTTTTACTTTGCCAACCACTCACAAGGTCAAAAAATTGGTCACAACAAAAGTATTTACAGAAATTTTTAATTTAAAATTATTTTTTAATTTAGTTCATCGTTTTAAACAGCGGTTTAAAAAAAAATAGTTTTTACTTTAAGTGTTGTATACAACCATGACAAATTATTAATTTTGATAAAATTTAATGACAAAAAATAGTGTTTGTCCCTTCTCTCCCCTAAGGGACATCAGATCCTGGTTTCCTTATTATGGTACCAGCCTTGGTATATCCCATTTCCAAGGAATCATCAAAATTGGTTCATAAATGACGAAGTTATCCGCGAACACACATATGCTGTCAACTTGAGAAACCTCTTTTTTTGAACTCGGTTAATAAACGAGGTATCTTATTCGTTCGTATGAATGAACAAAAAGTGACATTTAATTGTAGCTATTGTGTTGAAAATTGTATAATATGTTAATAAAAGAAGAAATGACAATAGCAATGTTTTTTATATGCGGTATTTTTTATAAGCTTCTGGTATATATCTTAACTAGAACAAGATGAAGTAAAGTTCGGATCAATTGGGTCCCATGGATCTATGAGCAAATTTTTCAAATACTTAGCTCTATCACCCAAATTCAAATACAAATAACAATTCTTTCTTAAAAAAAAAAAACTATATTTTTATAAACTGAGACATTTTTTCATAATCTGCAATAACACATACTGATTGTAATACATATTATTATTTAACAAATGGAAGGTTTCATAAAAAATAATTCATTTAATGATTTATTGATACTTTCAAAATTATCAATAGCGTTACCAACTCAAAATTTTTCAATAAAAATGCGATGAAAAAGTCAATTCGACTTCAAAATAAATACTTCCATAAATAATTTGGAAGTGGTCAATTATCTTTTGAAGTCGGTGTCAAAAAATCAATTTCTATCTATGAATTCGATTAATGCCGACTTCAAAAGGTAATTGGCGACGAGGAAATTATTTATAGAAGTATTTAATGAATTTTTTTTTTTAATTTTAGTTAATTTTTTTGAAATCGGTACCGTTTTTGGGTACCGTTTATGAGAAATGCATTTTTAAATTAAAAAAAAAATCCGGATATTTTACAGAATATTGTAGAATACTTAACTTGTCTGTCGTTTTCGGTTTAAATTTGGAGTTTTGGAAACTAACTACTAATTTTGGTAAATGTAACTAGAGGTAATTTTAATTTAATAATAAATTTAATTTTACTTTAATCTTACAATTGTCTGTTAATACAAGATTTAATGTTTGAAGGATTTGTTAAGTACTAGAAATTAACTCTAATAAATTTTCATTTTCAATAAGACCACATGATGGTTATTAAAATTATCATAATTTTCAAGTCGATATTTACGTATCATTTATTTTTGTTGACATTTTACTCGAGTACAGGTTCCAGATTGATTCATTCCAAATAAAAAAAAAGGACAAAAATGTTTGTTTCTTAAAACAAACAACTTTTGTTTGAAACATTTTTTCGTAAAATCTTTGGATTCGCCACAATTTTAGTGTAAATTCAACTAATAAACACAAATATAAATGCAATACATTATATAATATATGTATTTATTATTGTTTAGACTGGATGTTTATAGTATCTTATGAATGCTAATGATAAAAAATAGTCCAAACATTGATAGTCAACATATATATATATATATATATATATATATATATATATATATATATATATATATATATATATATATATATATATATATATATATATATATATATATATATATATATATATATATATATATATATATATATATATATATATATATATATAAACAATTAACTCTGTTAGCTGTTATCTTCTCTGATTTTTGAACTATTTTGCATTGTATTTATGACTTGATCGATAAAGTATAAGTTGTATTTTGGACCTGTTTGAATAAAAATTGGAAACTTGAATCGATTGATTCAATTTTATTATTATTGTTAATAAATCTATTGGGAATTTTGTTTATTAATGTAATGATTTTATTTATTGATATTGAATTTGATGTATAAATCCTTGAAATTAATTTTTACGATAAATTTGATTTAATTAAATACCCAGAAATGTGTATGTATTTCTTTTTTTTTTTTTTTTTAAATTAATAGAGCGTAACTTGTTAAGCTCAATGTGATTTTTATTAACTAATATTTTTATTTTCATTAAATTTAGATTTGAACTTATTGTATGTTTTTATTTAAACGAAATATTATTATAAAAATTTCAATATTTATATATTAAAATACCATTATTGTTTGTTTTATTTTGATTTCAAAAACTATATACCTAATAAAAAAAATCTGCTGTCAAAAGTCGTATAAATTATAGTTGCAGTTTTCAATTTTCGGGGGCCACACTCTCATTGTACTGATAATTTTAAAATTATGATGTTTTAAACTTTTCGAAATATTTTATCCAAAAATTAATTTTTATTTAAAACAAATTTTCGGGAGCTGAAAACGTAAATTGATTGAACAATCCCGGAAAAAACAGTTATCATCAAATCATTTTTTCAATGAAATTTCTTATTCAATCCTATAGAAATTGAATAGGACATTTTTATCAGGGATTTTTCAATTATTTTACGTTATCAGATCCCGAAAATTTTTTTTAAATAATTTTTTTTTTTGTTAATATGTTTCGAAAAATCTAAAACATCATAATTTTACAATTATAAGTACAATGAGAGGGTGGCCACCGAAATGTCAAATCTGCAATTATAATTTATAAGTCTTTTGGCTGCAGATCATTTAGTAACACGCGTGCAAAGCCGGAGCGGAGGTGGCTAATCAGTAAAAAAAATTTATAGCATAAAATGAAATTTTTTATTTATTCTTGATTTCAAAATGTTATAAAACTTTGTTTTAATAACTTTTCCATGTTAACTGCTTCAGGGAATTTATTTTTTAGTTGATTGCTATTTGAGATATATTCTTTAATTACATCCATTATAACACTACTTTCAGGTATTATAATTGTAATAAACTGGCATGGTCATAAAAAAGTTAAAATTTTCATCCGTAAATTTGGAAAATTTAAGCAATTTTCACGCATCAAGGAGTAGTGAAAACATCTATATTTAATGAAATCTGATAAATAAAAAACATTGCGACGATTAAATACTTTATACACTGATAAAAAAAAATAGAAATTCCTATAGAAATTGACTAGGAAATCAATAGGATTGAATAGTATTAAATAGGAAATCATTTCCTATTCAAATTTTGAATAGCATTGAATAAGAAATCAATCTTTTGTTCAATGACGTTTTTATCAAGATGCCCATTTTAAAATCATAATACAAACGAATTTTATGGTGATTTTATAAAATTTTCAATTTTATTAAAACATAAAATTAACTATGTTAAACAACTTAATACACTATACACTCATTTCTAACGAATGAAGTAAAATAATGTCAAAAACAGTAAGTTATTTTGATAAGAAATGGAATTCTTTCTTTTTTAGATCATGGTTCGATTGTTTCGACCATTATCAATGTTTGTTGCAAGAAGACAATTTATACCAATTGAACAACAACAGCAACAAGAACAACAAAAACAAATTAAACATAATTTTGAAGATTTTTTTCATTCCAATCATATACCCACCAATCCATTACAACGTGGATTATTAAGTGTGGGTTCAGCCATAATATCAATTACTGATCCATCAAGAGGTGATATGATTGCATGTTTGGGTGAGACACTGGGATCACCAGCATTGGAATATATGTTAAGGAAAATGCAACAATCAAGTGAAGGACAAGAAATATTAAAGGATCAGCCACGCATTAATTCACATACTATTGACTTAGATAAATTAAGAGATATGCCACCAAATACATTGGGTAGATTATACAGTGATTTTTTAATAAATAATGTAAGTTATACATATGCATTAGAGTAGCGAACGAAACGGAATATCGAAATTTTTTTTTTTTTTTTGGGAAATTCCGGAAAACTGGGTTGGGGAACGTATAGAAAATTCAATACCAAAATATTTTTATAAATTTAAAATTGATTAGATCAACGTTTTCTTTTTTATGGCTTGAACAGTGTTTCTCACTTCAGTATTAATCCTAATAAATAGTCCGATTAAATCCTATTAAAGCTAAATGAGAATGAAACGAAAATGATAGGATTTTTCTTAAGGGAAAGCAAAGTTCAAAACATGTTCAATTGATATACTTCCTGCAATAACTGCTGCCTCCGTTTTTTTTTTTTTTTTTAATTAAATAAGTTTAGTCTGATTGGAAATATCCTGCGATTACTTTACTATAGATTAAATATATTTAATCTTTTGTTATCGTGGGATGTTTTTCCTCGTGGTTGGTGTAACTTACGAATCTTTTCATTCATTTTAATAGTTAAGAAATACAACTGTATCAATTAAATTATATATAATTCTGTGAATGGTGTATGATTTAACATAGGAAATTTTTCAAAATTTATTAACAAATTTAAATAAATAATTATTTATATTTGCAATTTAAAAAAATTACTAATGCCATTTCTACCATTTTTTTCAATTTTCAACCCAATAAATTCAATTAAATGTCTTTTTTTTTAAATAAATATTCAATAACTTTTGTTTGGCATTTGCTATACAATTTGCATGCAAACAATTGAACAAATAATTATATTTTCTAGAATGTTAATGTTTTATTACAAATTATAGACACACGTAGCGTATCAATTAATTAAGAAGTACCTTTCTCGTACTATGCACGGCACGGTTCTTAATACATATAGTGTTATGTGTAGCTAAATTTGATTATTTAAGTTTTTCTTCCTCATTTGAATTTTCTCACAGAAATGTTTCAAATAAAAGTTGTAGAGCTTCAAATGTTCTATGATTATACTAAATTTGAAGAAAATCGTTGAGAAACGTAAAAATCTGCAAATTTATTAAATAGTATACCTAGTATCCCGATTTTATGTAATCTGAAAGCAGAATACCAAGTTATTCAGGGAATATAAAAACATGTATTTCCGTTATAAACTCGACATCGAATTTTAGACTATATTTCATACCTCGTTTTGCTAGCAGTAAAAGAAAGTAATAATGGTAGATTAATCAAAGAAAAATGAAAGTTTTATTTCTTCAAATCTTAAATATTTTATTGATATACGAATGTGGATACCTTATTGAATTCTATCTTCAATGTCTTGTAGAAGATGGCAAAACGTTAATTTTCTTTTTTCGAAATTACTCTTAGCTACTAAAAAGTTAGTTTATATTAAATTTACAGCGAGATCCGATCAAGACTACGTCTTTTACAAGATTATATTGTGAATCAAGCATTAATTATTTATATCATAATTGCCAAAGATTAAATCATTTTGAAATTTTAATTCGTCTTCGTGAGATTATGTTAAAATTTCTTAACACCATTTCGTTCGCTACTATGACTTACGTTAAGTAATATTTACTAATATATATTTTATAATTTTTCAAGAATGTAACACCTGATTCACGGGCACCCGTCCAATTTGTGGATGATTTAGAACATGCATATGTTATGCAAAGATATCGAGAAGTTCATGACTTATTTCATACAGTTCTTGGAATGCCTACAAATATGTTAGGTAAGAATTTAGAAAATTGTAGGTAAAAAGGACTAAATTAATATCAAAATTTATAATTTGTAAGAAACGGATTGAGAGTGCTTAGTTATTCACTAGAAACACGTTTTAAGAGATACAATAGCCAAATCTTATCATTAAAGGAGCTAAGTAATATTTGAAAAATCGAAAACTTTTAATGGTTTGAATAGCAAATTTAAATAAGCAAAGTTTTTAATGATAAATTACAAAAATCAAGATTAAAAAATGAGACATCTATAATAAAAAAATTTCAAAAATATTATTTTCAGATATCAAATAGTTTCTGGAAACTAATAAAATAAAACTCTAAAAATTAACTAGCTATTTTGAGAATAAAATTATTGTTTTAAAACACGTTGCTAGAAAAAAGGCAAACATATTTGGTTATCTTTTTTAAATAGGTGAAAAAAAATCCGCCCTTGATATGATACCATTGTCATCACGAATTAAATAAAGTAAAATATTTTTATAGAAAGTGAGTACTTAATTTCTAGGTGAAGTTACCGTAAAATGGATTGAAGGTATCCAGCTAAAATTACCAATGTGTGTATCTGGAGCAATATTTGGACCAATTCGATTACGTCCCAAGTGAGTTTACATAATCAAACGGATAATATTGTTAAAAAATGAATTATTTTTTATTTAATTATAGGCATAGAAAAATTTATCTTCAATATTATTTACCATGGGCAATAAAAATAGGACTTTCAGCAGAATTTTTAATGAACGTATACTTTGAAAAAAGATGGGATCAATGTATTGTTGATTTACATAAGGAGCTAAAAATAACTCCTTTAAATATTTAAAAAAGATAATTTTATTAAGTTTTTCAAAAAAAATTTGTTAGTGTAATAAAGAAAAAGATGTTTTAATTTATTTATAATATATAATATGGTTAGTTATGTGAATAAAAGTGGTTATTTGTCCCCAATCTTTAATCTACTAACGATAAATTTTAATCTGCAGTAATCTTAAACTTATGTGATTCACATCACAGCAATGTAACTAACACTTCACATGTAAATATATAAATGATTTATAAAATATATAAAAAGTTCACTCAAATCGGTAAAAATCTTCCCAAGATATCGAAAAAATTAAATTTTGAACCATATGACGTCAATTTTAGTTTTGCTCTACAATGTCAAAATTTTATCCAATTTTGGCAAACAAAGTATGTTTTTCTGCTAAATTTAGGTCAAACTTTTCAAATTTTTGGTTTAATTTAACATTTCTATAATAAATTCAAAGATAATAGGGGTCTGGGTATAATATTTCATCCATGGATTATAGAAAGCGAATTGAAAATGAAACAAATGAAAAGTTTGACACAAAATTAGTGGGTTTCAAAAAAAAGTTCATTCAAATCCGTCAAAATCTGCCCAAGATATCGAAAAAATTAAATTTTGAACCATATGACGTCATAAAAACCGAAAAATTTTTGTTTTGCTCTACAATGTCCAAATTTTATCAAATTTTTGCAAACAAAGTATGTTTTTCTACTAAATTTAGGTCAAACTTTTCAAATTTTTGGTTTAATTTAACATTTCTATAATAATTTCAAAGATAATAGGGGTCTGGGTATGATATTTCATACATGGGTCATAGAAAGCGAATTGAAAATGAAAAAATGAAAAGTTTGACACAAAATTAGTGGGTTTCAAAAAAAAGTTCATTCAAATCCGTCAAAATCTGCCCAAGATATCGAAAAAATTAAATTTTGAACCATATGACGTCATAAAAACCGAAAAATTTTAGTTTTACTCTACAATGTCCAAATTTTATCCAATTTTGGCAAACAAAGTAAGTTTTTCTACTAAATTTAGGTCAAAGTTTTCAAATTTTTGGTTTAATTTAACATTTCTATAATAATTTCAAAGATAATAGGGGTCTGGGTATGATATTTCATACATGGGTCATAGGAAGCGAATTGACAATGAAAAAAATGAAAAGTGTGACACAAAATTAGTGGGTTTAAAAAAAAAGTTCACTCAAATCGGTAAAAATCATCCCAAGATATCGAAAAAACTAAATTTTGAACCATATGACGTCATAAAAACTAAAAATTTTAGTTTTGCTCTACAATGTACAAATTTTATCCAATTTTGGCAAACAAAGTATGTTTTTCTACTAAATTTGGGTCAAAGTTTTCAAATTTTTGGTTTAATTTAACATTTCTATAATAATTTCAAAGATAATAGGGGTCTGGGTATGATATTTCATACATGGGTCATAGAAAGCGAATTGAAAATGAAAAAAATGAAAAGTTTGACACAAAATTAGTGAGTTTCAAAAAAAAGTTCATTCAAATCCGTCAAAATCTGCCCAAGATATCGAAAAAATTAAATTTTGAACCATATGACGTCATAAAAACCGAAAAATTTTAGTTTTGCTCTACAATGTCCAAATTTTATCCAATTTTGGCAAACAAAGTAAGTTTTTCTACTAAATTTAGGTCAAAGTTTTCAAATTTTTGGTTTAATTTAACATTTCTATAATAATTTCAAAGATAATAGGGGTCTGGGTATGATATTTCATACATGGGTCATAGGAAGCGAATTGACAATGAAAAAAATGAAAACTTTGTCAAGAAATTAGTGGGTTTAAAAAAAAATTTCACTCAAATCGGTAAAAATCATCCCAAGATATCGAAAAAACTAAATTTTGAACCATATGACGTCATAAAAACCAAAAGTTTTAGTTTTGCTCTACAATGTACAAATTTTATCCAATTTTGGCAAACTAAGTATGTTTTTCTACTAAATTTGGGTCAAAGTTTTCAAATTTTTTGTTTAATTTAACATTTCTATAATAATTTCAAAGATAATAGGGGTCTGGGTATGATATTTCATACATGGGTCATAGAAAGCGAATTTAAAATGAAAAAAATGAAAAGTTTGACACAAAATTAGTGGGTTTCAAAAAAAAGTTCATTCAAATCCGTCAAAATCTGCCCAAGATATCGAAAAAATTAAATTTTGAACCATATGACGTCATAAAAACCGAAAAATTTTAGTTTTGCTCTACAATGTCCAAATTTTATCCAATTTTGGCAAACAAAGTAAGTTTTTCTACTAAATTTAGGTCAAAGTTTTCAAATTTTTGGTTTAATTTAACATTTCTATAATAATTTCAAAGATAATAGGGGTCTGGGTATGATATTTCATACATGGGTCATAGAAAGCGAATTGAAAATGAAAAAAATGAAAAGTTTGACACAAAATTAGTGGGTTTCAAAAAAAAGTTCATTAAAATCCGTCAAAATCTGCCCAAGATATCGAAAAAATTAAATTTTGAACCATATGACGTCATAAAAACCGAAAAATTTTAGTTTTGCTCTACAATGTCCAAATTTTATCCAATTTTGGCAAACAAAGTAAGTTTTTCTACTAAATTTAGGTCAAAGTTTTCAAATTTTTGGTTTAATTTAACATTTCTATAATAATTTCAAAGATAATAGGGGTCTGGGTATGATATTTCATACATGGGTCATAGAAAGCGAATTTAAAATGAAAAAAATGAAAAGTTTGACACAAAATTAGTGAGTTTCAAAAAAAAGTTCATTCAAATCCGTCAAAATCTGCCCAAGATATCGAAAAAATTAAATTTTGAACCATATGACGTCATAAAAACCGAAAAATTTTAGTTTTGCTCTACAATGTCCAAATTTTATCCAATTTTGGCAAACAAAGTAAGTTTTTCTACTAAATTTAGGTCAAAGTTTTCAAATTTTTGGTTTAATTTAACATTTCTATAATAATTTCAAAGATAATAGGGGTCTGGGTATGATATTTCATACATGGGTCATAGAAAGCGAATTGAAAATTAAAAAAATGAAAAGTTTGACACAAAATTAGTGGGTTTCAAAAAAAAGTTCATTAAAATCCGTCAAAATCTGCCCAAGATATCGAAAAAATTAAATTTTGAACCATATGACGTCATAAAAACTAAAAATTTTAGTTTTGCTCTACAATGTACAAATTTTATCCAATTTTGGCAAACAAAGTAAGTTTTTCTACTAAATTTAGGTCAAAGTTTTCAAATTTTTGGTTTAATTTAACATTTCTATAATAATTTCAAAGATAATAGGGGTCTGGGTATGATATTTCATACATGGGTCATAGGAAGCGAATTGACAATGAAAAAAATGAAAACTTTGTCAAGAAATTAGTGGGTTTAAAAAAAAAGTTCACTCAAATCGGTAAAAATCATCCCAAGATATCGAAAAAACTAAATTTTGAACCATATGACGTCATAAAAACCGAAAAATTTTAGTTTTGCTCTACAATGTCCAAATTTTATCCAATTTTGGCAAACAAAGTAAGTTTTTCTACTAAATTTAGGTCAAAGTTTTCAAATTTTTGGTTTAATTTAACATTTCTATAATAATTTCAAAGATAATAGGGGTCTGGGTATGATATTTCATACATGGGTCATAGAAAGCGAATTGAAAATGAAAAAAATGAAAAGTTTGACACAAAATTAGTGGGTTTCAAAAAAAAGTTCATTCAAATCCGTCAAAATCTGCCCAAGATATCGAAAAAATTAAATTTTGAACCATATGACGTCATAAAAACCGAAAAATTTTAGTTTTGCTCTACAATGTCCAAATTTTATCCAATTTTGGCAAACAAAGTAAGTTTTTCTACTAAATTTAGGTCAAAGTTTTCAAATTTTTGGTTTAATTTAACATTTCTATAATAATTTCAAAGATAATAGGGGTCTGGGTATGATATTTCATACATGGGTCATAGGAAGCGAATTGACAATGAAAAAAATGAAAACTTTGACAAGAAATTAGTGGGTTTAAAAAAAAAGTTCACTCAAATCGGTAAAAATCATCCCAAGATATCGAAAAAACTAAATTTTGAACCATATGACGTCATAAAAACTAAAAATTTTAGTTTTGCTCTACAATGTACAAATTTTATCCAATTTTGGCAAACAAAGTATGTTTTTCTACTAAATTTAGGTCAAAGTTTTCAAATTTTTGGTTTAATTTAACATTTCTATAATAATTTCAAAGATAATAGGGGTCTGGGTATGATATTTCATACATGGGTCATAGGAAGCGAATTGACAATGAAAAAAATGAAAAGTTTGACACAAAATTAGTGGGTTTAAAAAAAAAGTTCACTCAAATCGGTAAAAATCATCCCAAGATATCGAAAAAATTAAATTTTGAACCATATGACGTCATAAAAACTAAAAATTTTAGTTTTGCTCTACAATGTCCAAATTTTATCCAATTTTGGCAAACAAAGTATGTTTTTCTACTAAATTTGGGTCAAAGTTTTCAAATTTTTGGTTTAATTTAACATTTCTATAATAATTTCAAAGATAATAGGGGTCTGGGTATGATATTTCATACATGGGTCATAGGAAGCGAATTGAAAATGAAAAAAATGAAAAGTTTGACACAAAATTAGTGGGTTTCAAAAAAAAGTTCATTCAAATCCGTCAAAATCTGCCCAAGATATCGAAAAAATTAAATTTTGAACCATATGACGTCATAAAAACCGAAAAATTTTAGTTTTGCTCTACAATGTCCAAATTTTATCCAATTTTGGCAAACAAAGTAAGTTTTTCTACTAAATTTAGGTCAAAGTTTTCAAATTTTTGGTTTAATTTAACATTTCTATAATAATTTCAAAGATAATAGGGGTCTGGGTATGATATTTCATACATGGGTCATAGGAAGCGAATTGACAATGAAAAAAATGAAAACTTTGTCAAGAAATTAGTGGGTTTAAAAAAAAAGTTCACTCAAATCGGTAAAAATCATCCCAAGATATCGAAAAAACTAAATTTTGAACCATATGACGTCATAAAAACCAAAAGTTTTAGTTTTGCTCTACAATGTCCAAATTTTATCCAATTTTGGCAAACAAAGTATGTTTTTCTACTAAATTTGGGTCAAAGTTTTCAAATTTTTGGTTTAATTTAACATTTCTATAATAATTTCAAAGATAATAGGGGTCTGGGTATGATATTTCATACATGGGTCATAGAAAGCGAATTGAAAATGAAAAAAATGAAAAGTTTGACACAAAATTAGTGGGTTTCAAAAAAAAGTTCATTCAAATCCGTCAAAATCTGCCCAAGATATCGAAAAAATTAAATTTTGAACCATATGACGTCATAAAAACCGAAAAATTTTAGTTTTGCTCTACAATGTCCAAATTTTATCCAATTTTGGCAAACAAAGTAAGTTTTTCTACTAAATTTAGGTCAAAGTTTTCAAATTTTTGGTTTAATTTAACATTTCTATAATAATTTCAAAGATAATAGGGGTCTGGGTATGATATTTCATACATGGGTCATAGAAAGCGAATTGAAAATGAAAAAAATGAAAAGTTTGACACAAAATTAGTGGGTTTCAAAAAAAAGTTCATTCAAATCCGTCAAAATCTGCCCAAGATATCGAAAAAATTAAATTTTGAACCATATGACGTCATAAAAACTAAAAATTTTAGTTTTGCTCTACAATGTACAAATTTTATCCAATTTTGGCAAACAAAGTAAGTTTTTCTACTAAATTTAGGTCAAAGTTTTCAAATTTTTGGTTTAATTTAACATTTCTATAATAATTTCAAAGATAATAGGGGTCTGGGTATGATATTTCATACATGGGTCATAGGAAGCGAATTGACAATGAAAAAAATGAAAAGTTTGACACAAAATTAGTGGGTTTCAAAAAAAAGTTCATTAAAATCCGTCAAAATCTGCCCAAGATTTCGAAAAAATTAAATTTTGAACCATATGACGTCATAAAAACCGAAAAATTTTAGTTTTGCTCTACAATGTCCAAATTTTATCCAATTTTGGCAAACAAAGTAAGTTTTTCTACTAAATTTAGGTCAAAGTTTTCAAATTTTTGGTTTAATTTAACATTTCTATAATAATTTCAAAGATAATAGGGGTCTGGGTATGATATTTCATACATGGGTCATAGGAAGCGAATTGAAAATGAAAAAAATGAAAAGTTTGACACAAAATTAGTGGGTTTCAAAAAAAAGTTCATTCAAATCCGTCAAAATCTGCCCAAGATATCGAAAAAATTAAATTTTGAACCATATGACGTCATAAAAACTAAAAATTTTAGTTTTGCTCTACAATGTACAAATTTTATCCAATTTTGGCAAACAAAGTAAGTTTTTCTACTAAATTTAGGTCAAAGTTTTCAAATTTTTGGTTTAATTTAACATTTCTATAATAATTTCAAAGATAATAGGGGTCTGGGTATGATATTTCATACATGGGTCATAGGAAGCGAATTGACAATGAAAAAAATGAAAAGTTTGACACAAAATTAGTGGGTTTAAAAAAAAAGTTCACTCAAATCGGTAAAAATCATCCCAAGATATCGAAAAAACTAAACAAATCCGTCAAAATCTGCCCAAGATATCGAAAAAATTAAATTTTGAACCATATGACGTCATAAAAACCGAAAAATTTTAGTTTTGCTCTACAATGTCCAAATTTTATCCAATTTTGGCAAACAAAGTAAGTTTTTCTACTAAATTTAGGTCAAAGTTTTCAAATTTTTGGTTTAATTTAACATTTCTATAATAATTTCAAAGATAATAGGGGTCTGGGTATGATATTTCATACATGGGTCATAGGAAGCGAATTGAAAATGAAAAAAATGAAAAGTTTGACACAAAATTAGTGGGTTTCAAAAAAAAGTTCATTCAAATCCGTCAAAATCTGCCCAAGATATCGAAAAAATTAAATTTTGAACCATATGACGTCATAAAAACCGAAAAATTTTAGTTTTGCTCTACAATGTCCAAATTTTATCCAATTTTGGCAAACAAAGTAAGTTTTTCTACTAAATTTAGGTCAAAGTTTTCAAATTTTTGGTTTAATTTAACATTTCTATAATAATTTCAAAGATAATAGGGGTCTGGGTATGATATTTCATACATGGGTCATAGAAAGCGAATTGAAAATGAAAAAAATGAAAAGTTTGACACAAAATTAGTGGGTTTCAAAAAAAAGTTCATTCAAATCCGTCAAAATCTGCCCAAGATATCGAAAAAATTAAATTTTGAACCATATGACGTCATAAAAACCGAAAAATTTTAGTTTTGCTCTACAATGTCCAAATTTTATCCAATTTTGGCAAACAAAGTAAGTTTTTCTACTAAATTTAGGTCAAAGTTTTCAAATTTTTGGTTTAATTTAACATTTCTATAATAATTTCAAAGATAATAGGGGTCTGGGTATGATATTTCATACATGGGTCATAGGAAGCGAATTGAAAATGAAAAAAATGAAAAGTTTGACACAAAATTAGTGGGTTTAAAAAAAAAGTTCACTCAAATCGGTAAAAATCTGCCCAAGATATCGAAAAAATTAAATTTTGAACCATATGACGTCATAAAAACTAAAAATTTTAGTTTTGCTCTACAATGTACAAATTTTATCCAATTTTGGCAAACAAAGTAAGTTTTTCTACTAAATTTAGGTCAAAGTTTTCAAATTTTTGGTTTAATTTAACATTTCTATAATAATTTCAAAGATAATAGGGGTCTGGGTATGATATTTCATACATGGGTCATAGGAAGCGAATTGACAATGAAAAAAATGAAAAGTTTGACACAAAATTAGTGGGTTTCAAAAAAAAGTTCATTCAAATCCGTCAAAATCTGCCCAAGATATCGAAAAAATTAAATTTTGAACCATATGACGTCATAAAAACTAAAAATTTTAGTTTTGCTCTACAATGTACAAATTTTATCCAATTTTGGCAAACAAAGTAAGTTTTTCTACTAAATTTAGGTCAAAGTTTTCAAATTTTTGGTTTAATTTAACATTTCTATAATAATTTCAAAGATAATAGGGGTCTGGGTATAATATTTCATACATGGATTATAGAAAGCGAATTGAAAATGAAAAAAATGAAAAGTTTGACACAAAATTAGTGGGTTTCAAAAAAAAGTTCATTCAAATCCGTCAAAATCTGCCCAAGATATCGAAAAAATTAAATTTTGAACCATATGACGTCATAAAAACCGAAAAATTTTAGTTTTGCTCTACAATGTCCAAATTTTATCCAATTTTGGCAAACAAAGTATGTTTTTCTACTAAATTTAGGTCAAACTTTTCAAATTTTTGGTTTAATTTAACATTTCTATAATAATTTCAAAGATAATAGGGGTCTGGGTATGATATTTCATACATGGGTCATAGGAAGCGAATTGAAAATGAAAAAAATGAAAAGTTTGACACAAAATTAGTGGGTTTCAAAAAAAAGTTCATTCAAATCCGTCAAAATCTGCCCAAGATATCGAAAAAATTAAATTTTGAACCATATGACGTCATAAAAACCGAAAAATTTTAGTTTTGCTCTACAATGTCCAAATTTTATCCAATTTTGGCAAACAAAGTAAGTTTTTCAACTAAATTTAGGTCAAAGTTTTCAAATTTTTGGTTTAATTTAACATTTCTATAATAATTTCAAAGATAATAGGGGTCTGGGTATGATATTTCATACATGGGTCATAGGAAGCGAATTGACAATGAAAAAAATGAAAAGTTTGACACAAAATTAGTGGGTTTAAAAAAAAAGTTCACTCAAATCGGTAAAAATCATCCCAAGATAGCGAAAAAACTAAATTTTGAACCATATGACGTCATAAAAACTAAAAATTTTAGTTTTGCTCTACAATGTACAAATTTTATCCAATTTTGGCAAACAAAGTAAGTTTTTCAACTAAATTTAGGTCAAAGTTTTCAAATTTTTGGTTTAATTTAACATTTCTATAATAATTTCAAAGATAATAGGGGTCTGGGTATGATATTTCATACATGGGTCATAGGAAGCGAATTGACAATGAAAAAAATGAAAAGTTTGACACAAAATTAGTGGGTTTAAAAAAAAAGTTCACTCAAATCGGTAAAAATCATCCCAAGATAGCGAAAAAACTAAATTTTGAACCATATGACGTCATAAAAACTAAAAATTTTAGTTTTGCTCTACAATGTACAAATTTTATCCAATTTTGGCAAACAAAGTAAGTTTTTCAACTAAATTTAGGTCAAAGTTTTCAAATTTTTGGTTTAATTTAACATTTCTATAATAATTTCAAAGATAATAGGGGTCTGGGTTTGATATTTCATACATGGGTCATAGGAAGCGAATTGACAATGAAAAAAATGAAAACTTTGACACAAAATTAGTGGGTTTAAAAAAAAAGTTCATTCAAATCCGTCAAAATCTGCCCAAGATATCGAAAAAATTAAATTTTAAACCTGAAATTACCAATGTGTGTATCTGGCGCAATTTTTGGACCAATTCGATTACGTCCCAAGTGAGTTTAAATATTCAAACGGATAATATTGTTAATAAATATATTATTTTTTATTTAATTATAGGCATAGACAAATTTATCTTCAATATTATTTACCATGGGCAATAAAAACAGGACTTTCAGCAAGATTTTTGATGAACGTATACTTTGAAAAAAGATGGGAAAAATGTATTGATGATTTACATAAGGAGCTAAAAGTTACTCCTTTAAATATTTAAAAAATATAATTTTATTAAGTTTTTCAAAATTTGTTAGTGTAATAAAGAAAAAGATGTTTTAATTTATTTATAATATTATTTTTGTGATTAATATGGTTAGTTATGTGAATAAAAGTGATTATTTGTCCCCAATCTTTAATCTACCAACGATAAATTTTAATCTGCAGTAATCTTAAACTTATGTGATTCACATCACAGCAATGTAACTAACACTTCACATGTAAATATATAAATGATTTATATGGCATTCAATTCAGGGCCGCGCCAACAGCTATAAACACTTTTTCCTCAAAATATTATGAGTGATACAATATTGTACACTTAATCGGTCACCGGTGTACTGTTGACATAATATTAATACACCAGGATTTAGATAGTTCCGGTTGTTTTTATTTATTTTATTTTTATTTTTTTGTAAATTTCCCATTTATAAATAACTATTGTTAGATTAAATTTATTTTTCATATTTCATTGTCTGTTTTTATGTTATAGCTGTTTATTACTTCTGGAATCACTGTATTCTAAATGAACTCAATTAGTAATAAAAAATCAATATTTTATCAATATTCTTTTATATTTATTTAATTATTTATTCAGTCTTTTTGCTAGCTGTACAGTACTGATTTTTAACTTAGATTTTTTTGAATTCGAAAACAAACTAAAAATTATTGGAATCCCACTGAGACATAAAAATGAAATGTGAGAAGTATACATACATAAACAAAAAAATTTACACTGATAACCAATATAGATGTCTTTGAACATTGTTTTCCCCTTTTTCCTTGTGGAAAATAATTTAACAGATACTGTGTATAATAATTGTGTTAAATTGTTGAGTTGAATAAATTAAACTCTTGGGAAAATGGGTGGTCTTCGTAAATTAAGGGTAGGTATTAATTTTTTTTTTTTTTTTTTTTTAATAATTAAGAATACCATTATACAAATATTATTATACTTAAATTGACACTCATTTTTTAATATTTATGATTCTTTTGTAATAATTTGTTATTCCCTCATAGGTATTTTAAATTACATAAAAATGACAAAAGAATTATCGAAAATCAATATTGTCGAAATATGCAGGTAAAAAATAATAAATAAATCAGGTGTTAAAGAATTTTGAATGCTAGTACTCACCTGTTTTTGTAGGTATATACAATATTATATATGTATAATAATACTATGTGTAAGCGTAAATAAGTATTTTTTATACATAACTACTATTAATTTCATGAGATATGTTATTGATAAAACGAAATGTCACTCACCTGAGATCCAATGATGAATTTATAACTAGTACAGTGATCTCCAAACTTTTGATCGCGTACTCTTATGAGGAATATAATAATTAATCATAAATTAAATGACTCAAATTTCGTTACGTATTTAAGTTAATATGCGCGATAGGATATGGTAATAGTACGATATACCGCTGCAGGATTAGGGCGCTCATCGGTTTTATGCTTAAAACCAAATTTTTATGTTTATTTATAATCAAGATAATAAATATCAAATGCGTTTCAAAATTTGGCCGCCAGTATTTTTAATTAAATTATTTTTAATTGATTTTTGATAATACATATCGTTCACTTGTTTTTTAAATAAAATAACGTCTACATCACGGTAATTTATTCTAAAAAATCACGGTTGCCGTTGCACACCTCTTCGCAGCCAGGTGTAAACAGGTATGATTTTGTTACATTTTTACGTTCATAACGTTTATTTATTAATCATATATCAAATTATAGCTATTTATTTATTATCATATATGGTTGCCTAATTAAATACACCCGCAAACAAGGGTTGCTGGCTGTTAAAAATAATAAATATTTAAGATAGAGTGAAAGAGAGTTATCACGTAACATCATTTGTCAATACCAACTATTAAAATATTTCATTTTAATAAGTTCATATAATGTAGTGAAGGCTAGATAGTATAAATTAATTTTATTTTAGTCTTTTAGTCAATAAATGCACTAAACTATCCACTATAAAATATATTTTATATTAAAATCTAGATAATGCAACCTAAAAATATTATATATTATTTCCCCCAATCAAACGCACATCAGAATCAAATTACTACCCATAAATGTTTGCTGAAAATCACAAACGTGGTTTATGTTAGGGTAATGTTATTTTGCAAAATTAAAGATACACTCAATATATTTAGTTTTGAATAAAATATTCATAAAATAAAGTTTATTTATTTAAACAAAATTCTAATCTAAATTTATTTAAATATAAATAACTTAAATTAAAATCAATTAAAATTAATAAATTATTGACTTCTGCGATGTAAATATAAAAAAGTAGGTATTACATCTCACATACTCTGTGAAATGCTTGATAAAAACATACAAAGAACTAAACTTCTTACCTCTACCCACAATGCTCCAAGATACAACATACATTGACAAAGTCAACTTATACTCTTACTTATTTAGTTGCTTAGTAGTATACCTACCTATCTTAAAAATTAATAAAGAAAAAAAGTACACTAATAAAAGTACACGATGTACATAAACTATACTGAACGAACTTACCCGAACATGTTCTGGAATATAGTCACGAACAAATACAATCTTACATATGGAATATGATCATGAAATTCATACCATGTTGCATTCCACTCCATCATTCCACGTTTGGTTTTAAGCATAGTCGTGTATATGTGTGTATTATTAAATTATAATAATCATAATAGATATATAATGTAAATGTATGATTGTTGTACAGAAAAAAAAACCGAAAAAACTAACAATTTAGGATTGTTTGGGGTCGTTTTAAATCAGACATATCAAGGATAATTTTGATTTTTATTTAAGTGTTGTAATATTTATTAAGTGAAGTGATCTTAAGAAGTATCTTAAATGTGGATGTGTGTTTGTGTATTATAATTTATTAAGATAGTAGTGGTGAGTTCTTAAAAATCTTAACAAAGTAAACTATTGTTTAAAAAAAATTGTTGTTTTTTCACTCGGTTGATTGAGTAAAAAAATTTTTATGTACGCATTGTGTGATTTTGTGTGAATTTTCTGTACATAATTATTGAATTTTCTTTTCAATTTGTGTATATTACGATGTATTTAATTATTTGAACAGGTGAGTTAGATAATTTTAATTTAATTATTCATATTTATTTATTTATTTTTTTAAATTTTTTCTTGAATATTTGTTTTGTGTACATACATAAAATTGAAGTCTGTATATATAATAACATTACCTCTTTTATTCAACTATTTACCTTTGTGTATCTGTCGTAGACATGTCGTGCAATACAGTCCTATCGTGAAAAATAGTTTAAAGACATAAAATATAGAAATATTTTGTTAATTTTAAAAATAAATCGTTCGTTTGTTTTTGAGTAAAAACAGTTCAATTTTCCGAACATTTTTTGTATTTATATTTGAACTGTATGAGATAATATGTAAAGAAAATGTAGTAATGAATAGTTTTCATTTAATTTTAACGAAAATTACAGGTTTTAATTTTTTTTTAATACCTATGTAAAACGGGTTTTTGTAGATCATTATATTTTTTTTTATGATGTACCTAAATTGCACGATATGCCTATTACATATAAACAGGCTTAATACCAAGTATATATGCTCACGAATCAGTAAGTAAACTTAACAATGCCCACAATACTAACTTAGAGTGACTCTAAGTAAATCATTTGCATGAGAATTTATTATAAAAAAGAATAAATTATTATTAAATTTGTAAAAAAGAAAGAACATTATGAACTTATTTTTACAAAAGTAACAGTTATATAAATAATTACGTACTGTTTTTTTTTAATAATTTTTTTTTTTTTAAATTAAAAAAAAATTTTTTTGATGATGTCAATTATACATACAATTGAAGATGTATGTTATATAATAATTAATATTCAAATTGAAATTATATTTGAATGTTTTTTTTTTCTCCAAATACAAAATATTAATTTACACAACCAAAAAAAAAATTAACGATTGGTTTTAAATTACACAGACTGTCCCGCTATTTAATTAACTATCGGCATTCAATTTATTTTTTGTTGCAATTAGAAACAAAATAAAGGATTAATTTACCTATAAGGTCAATTTCATTTTTATATCCGGCATATCTATACGTATATAAAATATATGACGTTACAGTAAATTTAGTCTTAGGGTAAGTATAATTAAATGTAATATATGCCTTTTAAAATGTATTAAAAGAATCACAATGTTTAAATTTAAGGAAGTACGAGCACCAAGGCAACTTTTGATAAAAGGCTTGATTTTTTTTTAATACAAAGTTTAAATATGTCTAAACAAATTCCAAAAATTTGAAGGAGATTGCCCGATCATTTAAATAAATAATTAACTTTAAAGTTGAGCAATTTAACATTGGTCTTATGGGGTAACCTTCAAACATTGATACATTTCCGTATTTTTCTCGTAAATCTGTCGGTGAATATTTTTAAAAAACTTATGGATGAAAGTAAATATATTAGTAATCAATTTAATTCAAAAACATTTACACTTGCCCGACTAATTAAATTGTATTAATTAAAAGAAAAATAAATGCCGCCACTAGGCAATGTTAAATGTATATCTATATATTGAAAAAAATCATATGGTTACTGCGTTCCCCTTACCGCGCTAGAGTCGATACCTATCCCCACACCGCCTGGCGCTCGTACTACCTTAAGTAGCTCTAAAACGAAAAGATAGCATGTTCTTAGCCTAAAAAGGTGTCAAATTTTATTAAAATTTTTGGACTTTCCTTACTCTTAGAGTTCGAATTTGTTTACCACTTTGAAGCTATACTGAAATCAAAACAAAAAAAAGGAAATAAATCAAGATAATTTATTTTAAGACATAATTTGTTATAAACAATTAACACTGCCAGTAATGGACAATATAATAAGGAAAAACTTACTCGGGCCAAAATTACTAAACGTTGTCCATTTGATCGATTTACCATTTATTTTATAAATAGGATATTAAAATATGATTAGGTACTTTTTAGTACTTATAGACTACACCCTGAGAACATTGTTGCGTCTTAATAAACAATATTCTGTATACGGAACAAAATACCTTTTGTATTATATTAAACAAGTTAAGAATAATAATTAATCTTTAATCAATTGTTTAATTACATTGCATGTCATATTATTATTATTATTACATATATGTGTGTGTGTGTGTATGCATATGCTGCATGTGTTTGTGTATTAGTAAGTGTGTATACCGGTTAAAAATAGGTGAATGCCTTGTTAAATAAAAATTATTTTTATTATTTTATTATTTCTTTCTTTGTATATAATTTAAAATTAATTTCGGGTGATATTTTAAAATCTTATACATTGGGTGTGTTTCAAAACGCATATTGTCTTGTTGGTCATCACTATATGATGTCATCATGAGCAATAGGACGTCATGAAAAAAGTAGCATGCTTAATTTAAGTTTCTTGGATGTATTTAAAATTAATGTGGAAAAATCTTTAAAAACAATACATTTTTTTAAATGGTATTTGTAGGTGTTAATGAGTGGGTAAAAAAATATTTTTAAGGGCTTTGTTTTTTTTTTTGAAAATTTTGACAAATAGAAAAAATATTTATAACTCAAAAACCAAAAACAGATAGCGATCTAAAATTTTGGTGATGTATTCTACGTAAACATTCAAAGTGAGTAAATGAGCAAAATCGATCCATTAGGTCCAATGGATCCTTGAAGCAACTTTTAAACTATAAACGATAGAACAAAAGTTCAAATACAAAAAATGTTTATTTTAATAACAAACAACTTTTGTTTGAAACATTTTTCGTAAACGGTTTCAATTGTCTACAATTTTAGTTCATATTTGGCTAATAAATACATATAGGTAATAACTATACATATTCTTATTATACATGTATAACTGTATAGACTAAATATTTATAGTATTTTATGAATGCTAATTTAAAATAGTCCAAACAATGATATATATATATATATATATATATATAATATATATATATATATAAAATATCATATGTTGAGTATTTAAACAATTAACTCTGTTAGTTGTTGTCTTCAATTGTTTTAATTGTTTTTCTATGATTATATTTTGTGTTAATAATCGTATATAACCTTTAAAACAACACATCGTACATACATTAAATTATGTACGCGTTATGTTCATATGGTTTATGTTTTAATTAAACAGTACTGTGTATGAAGTTAGTACACATTCTTAAAATGATTATGGATGTGAAGAATTTGCTAAAAAATTTAATTACATCTTTATAAACACACTTGATATTTTTATGTGAATTCAAAAAACCACTCTTAATGAAAGAATTTTATATGTGATGACTTCTTAATTCACACATTTCACATAGAATCTAGAATTGACCTTGATAATTAATTACTCTAAAAATTGTTGTGTTTTTATTTTTATGAATGTGATAGAAATTTAGCTTTATTAACAAATAACAAATGGTTAAATTCGTTTTTGAAATATGTTGTTGCTGCCCAAACCAATAGGGATATGAAATTTACAGACAACTTTTATAATCAATTTCGATTTTTTGTACAAATTTCTTAGATAAATTTTTTATTTATTTTATAAATACGTATTTCGTCTACAAAGTAGTCATCATCATCAGTATGAATAAGTCGTAATAATTCTCCGAGGAGATGTTACTCGTTGCTAATTTTGGTGACGGCTGTGAAAACATCTCCTCGGAGAATTATTACGACTGATGAGGACTACTTTTTAGACGAAAAATTTAGTTATAAAATACAAAAAATTTTTGATCTAGCAAATTGGGACAAAAAATCGAAATTTATTCGTAAAGTATTAGAATCCTCTTTGCTAATATTCAACTTACTTAATTACCATGAAAGATAAGATTGATGAAACACTTAAAATATCATTTCATAAGATTTGTAAATCTGAAAGCAGTGGACTCAAATACGATGCTCTAGATTGTCGCTCGTTAAGAAAAGACGATACGGAATTCTTAATTAATATTTGCGATGCAATATATTTTATCAATTTTTAACCGACTTCAAATACGGAGGTTTTTCAATTCAATCGTTTATTTTTTTTTAATGTGTGTTTGCTGATAACTCGTTTATGAACCTTTTTTGACTTTTTTTTGTTGGAATGGAGATATTCCAAAGGCGGGATTATGATAATAATTAAGAATCTGTTGTCCTTAAGGAAAGAGAAGTGACAAAAATAATTTTTAGTGAATAAATTTCATTCAAATAAAAAAAAGCAGCTTTCAAAAAATGAACTAAATAGTAAAAAATTTTAAATTAAAAACTTCTATAAATAATTTCCTTGTGACCTTTCGAAATCTGTGCCAATTTTAACCTTAGCTAAAAAATTTATATCTAAAAACTAAAAACTATGAATACTACCATACAAGCCGTTTATATTTATTAATTTTCTGATTATCGTAATTAAATGTTTGTTAAAAGAATAAACATTTAAGTATAATGATTTCGTACTAAAAGCAAAATATATCTATCAGGAAGTAATTAGTCTGGTGTGAAAGGATCATATCAACCAAGGTTTATTTATTTTAGTGTGTTCTGCATTTTTAATTCAATGAAATCAATATTTGAATTGGTTGTTTATAAACAATTTTTTTTCCATTAACTTTTCTTAGTTTTATGAGCTGATGAATTTTTTTTTATTTTAGAAAATGTATCGCGTGTGATTATATTGCAGCTATTTTCATGAGTTTCACAAAACAATATTTAGTCATGGATCTAAATTACAATATTATGCTGGAAAAGTTAATTTTCTGCTCCACGTGTAGGGGAAACTGATGCACTTCTGCGAAGTGAACAGATTCAAGACAAATAAATAATCATTATCGGTATATCAGGGTCTCTTTGACTATTTTCATGGTGTGTTATCGCTGATTTTGGATATGATTACTGTTGCAAATTTTAAATATGAAAATTTTGTTTCAAAATTAAAAACAATTTTTATGTTTTGTAATCTATACAATTTAGATTATCGAATTACCCAATTATATTTCTATGTATTGCTAATATTTTTATTGCGGCAATTGTAAACTAGGAAGATCCAATATTTTACATCCAATAATCAGTAGGAAATAGAAAATCTCTAATGTTTTTACTACATCCCTTCATTTTTTGGGAAATTTTTAAAAATAAGTTTTTGTGTGAAAAGAAAGAAGATGCAAATTTTGGATTATTTTCGAATGAGGTCTACAGCTGCCAGGGCTATTAATATTATATAGAATTAAAATTGTTAAATACCATGACGTATTTGCTTTTTTTTTTTTGAAGAAAAGTACTCAAAAATGTACGTACAGATTAAACTGATTTATTAACTGAATGCACACCATAAAAGCACCTAAAAAGCACAAAAGCAATTTTGGTACTTGTATTATAAAGGTATTTTTCTCATTGCTGTGTCAGCGAGATTTCACGGCAGCATTGCATCATAATGAGTAAATTTTCTTAATTAAAAATTTGAGAGCACTTATTTAATTTTGCAGCCTAACCTCAATACAAGGAAAAACTACTATATTTAGAAAATATTTTAGAAGAGATACAGAACAATAGTTGAAAGGCTTAAATAACAGAAAGTAATTCAAAATCAATGAAGATTTAGAAAATACTGAATACAGCAGCACCTAATTTTGAGCATATTTAAATTCAATTTTTAATACTTTGCTCTGCTAGCTAGCTTGACTAGTATTAAATATATTATTGTATAGGAAAATCTTTACAATTGTATGAAGTACATATTTTATGTATTTTCTAAATATTAGTAATTATAAATTATTCAAAAATCAATACTCAATAATAATAAAGCGTTTTTAAACAAATAACACTATTATTAATTTTAGCCTTAAGTAACGCTATCAAATATTAACCGTACAAACAAAATTTTGACCGCACAAACAAGATAAGTCAAAAACAAAAAGACATAGCGAGCCGAAATTTTTGTGACGTCTTCTAAACATAAATACTTTAAATTCATGAATGGGCAAAATCGGTCCATATTGGGTCCAATGGATTCTTGACCAAACTTTTAAACTATAAAATACAGAGGATAAGTTCAAATTCAAAAAATGTTACTTTTTTTTAAAGAAATAGCTTTTGTTTGAAACATATTTTCGTAAAATGTTTGAGTTATCTACAATTTTAGCTCAAATTTGGTTAATAAATACTTATAGGTTTTAACATTACATATTATTATTATACAAATAACATATATAACTATGTAGACTGGATATTTATTATTGGATTATTATTTTATGAATGCTAATTAAAAATGAACTAAATAATGAAACATACATTTTGTATTGCTTTTTTGTATTTACTCCGGTCGTGTATTACCCGACTGCGTTACCGGTGCATAATTAAAAAAATTCACAACACGATACTTCATCCGGATACCAACATTTTGGGTGTTTATACAATTAACTTTTATTAGCTGTGAAATCTACAATTATTTGTATGAATTTTTTTTTCTCACCGATAATGAATCTATTTTCTTCATATGATTTAAGTTAATATAATTTAAATATTAGTTTATTACAATTAACTTAAAAGTAAGTAATCATTAATCACCCTGTTTGATAATGATATAACCTTGGTAAGCACCATATATTATGCAGTGGTGGGTAGACGCCAGTTGAAAGAAGTAGAATTACTTTAGTACCTATGTGATCTGTAGACCTCATTCAAAACTACAGAAGTAACTAAATATTTCACGTCGTCCACTAATTAGGTGTTTCTATGAACACCTATACCAAAATTTTGTTTGAACGGTCAATATTAGGTAGCGTTACAAATTTTAAACTAAAATTAATATATCGAGTATAAAAATGAAAAAGTTTTTTTTAGTAATTTTTATATTTTTAGGCGAAATCGAGCGAGTCAGCTAGTTTCCTGAACACACATGACAAAAATAATTTTTGTGTGCAAGTAATGTTATTATTATCGCCATACACCTGCCCATGTGTATACCTATAATACCATGTGAATACTTGTACTTCACGGCAAATTATTCGGAGTTAAAATGAGTAAAAACTTTTTTATTTATAAACTAAATTTATAAAAATTTGATTTGTTGGTTTATGACAAAATATAATATATTTTGTGTGTTCAGTTTATGTATAATTTTTGTGTATATGCTTATTGAGTACGTGAAATTTAAGGAAGTACGAGCACCAAGGCAACTTTTGATAAAAGGCTTGATTTTTTTTTAATACAAAGTTTAAATATGTCTAAACAAATTCTAAAAATTTGAAGGAGATTGCCCGATCATTTAAATAAATAATTAACTTTAAAGTTGAGCAATTTAACATTGGTCTTATGGGGTAACCTTCAAACATTGATACATTTCTGTATTTTTCTCGTAAAACTGTCGGTGAATATTTTTAAAAAACTTATGGATGAAAGTAAATATATTAGTGATAAATTTAATTCAAAAACATTTACACTTGCCCGACTAATTAAAGTGTATTAATTAAAAGAAAAACAAATGCCGCCACTAGCCAATGTTAAATGTATATCTATATATTGAAAAAAATCATATGGTTACTGCGTTCCCCTTACCGCGCTAGAGTCGATACCTATCCCCACACCGCCTGGCGCTCGTACTACCTTAAAATTAAACTTTATAAAAATCAATTAAACGAATACCAAAATAACAAGTCATAATGGATAAGACGTTTATATGATTGACCAATAACTTTTTAATAAAATTTTTATATTGATAAAGTGAACAATTTTTACAAACGTTGATAGAAATTTCCTTTTTATATACAAATATTAAAAAAAAGACGATAATTTATATTAAATATTTATTTTTCACATAATTTTATAAAATTTATAATATTAAAATGCTAAGCCAGAAATTTCATATCTTTTATTAATCCGCAAAATTACAATTTTATATTTACTGTAAATATAAGAAAAACTAGTTGCTTCCCATTAGCTTCGTAGGGCAGTTTAACTTTTCATTACTCTTCCAAATACTGTAGCATATCTAATTGTACAACATTTGTAGAGCTTACTCATATTATCGATAATAAAAATGAGCGCTTTCATACTGTACAAATTAAAGAGGTTTATTTTGGAAAGTTTTTTTGGATAAAGCCACGCATTTTATTATATTATTTTTTGAGTTATTTTTTGTACGACAAAATAGCTAATCTATTATATATATAACATCGTTTTTCTTTGGAATAATATATTATTCCAAATTTATTTTATCCACTAAGGAAGGATTTTTGGAAATTTATCATTTGCAGTCTTTGTCCTTTGGAGTAAGAAACATGTAAATTTGAAATACTTCAACAGCATAAATAAATAATGATGCATTTTAGGTTTCTTGGATTATAAATTTTATGAAAGGGGGTTATGAGTATTGGAGTGTCGAATTTTTGGTACGCTTCAAAATTGAAATGATATCTACCCATTCTAAATCAATACTGCTATGGCTAAGGTTTTTTGTGTGTTTTCATTTTAAGGGGGATGGGTAGTAATTTGTGTGGGATTTTCGATTTTTTACGTGATAGTCTATGTTTTCGTTTATAATAGGAGTTATTTCATGAACACGGGATAATTTATCAATATGAGTGATTGCGTAAAAAATTGTAAACATTGGTAATTTAATTAAAAAAAAATTTTTTTTGATTAATTGGATTTTAAATATTAATAATTATTATTTAATAAATACGATGACGTAATTATAATAATACCTTGATACTATTATGACATATTGGTGTATATATATATATTATATTTCAAATTTTTTATCCCATTGGTTTTACAAAAATTTGATGTGAAATCTACACAACCTCTATATACATATAATGTAGACAGACATTCACCTAAGAAAATTAAATTACAAATTTAAATAGATGTGGTAAATCAGTAAAGTTTGCTGAATTATGATGTACTTTATAAATTTTCGTTTCGATCGAAAATGTGGATCGTTAAATGTAAAATTGTATTGAAATGAAGTATTTAGTTTATGATTTCTATTTATAAATTGTATTTCAGTTTTGATTTTAGCCCCCTTTGTATACGCTTAGTTACAAATAGCGTAATAACATAATATTTTTAAGAAAGTGGGGTGCAAAAATTTGTTGTTGTAAATACTGTAATAACTTTATATAAGATGAATAAATTTCGCATTAAATGATTGTGTAAAAAATGTACTATAAAAATGATACTATAGTCAAACTAGCAGAGTAAAGTATTTAAAATTGAATACTCAAAATTAGGTGCTTTTAACAGGAGCTGCAAAAATAAATTAGTTGGCTCTGATTTTTAATTAAAAAAATTGAGTCATTATGATGCACTGCTGCCGTGATATCATACTTGCAGAATAAACTGTAAATTTTTGTATAACATAATGTTAGTACCAGAACTAGGTGTTTTTATGTCGTATGTATTGAATAAATTAATTTAATGAAAATTACCAAAAAATTTACTACACTGATTCACTAACATGAACCATTGCTAAAAGAGGGTCAAGCTAGAAGGCAGGACAATGTCACGGCAGCAGTGCATCGTAATAATTCAATTTTTTTAATTAAAAATTTTGAGCACTTAATTTTGAGCATATTTAAATTCAATTTTGAATACTTTGCTCTGTTAGCTTGACTAGTTTTAAAAAATGTTCACAATCAATCTGGTAAGTATTTGAATACCCAGTAGGCAGATATATGTGGTCGTTGGAATGTGATAATAAATTTTTCATAATTGCTGTAGTAAATTTCAGAATATATTTCCACTCGAGATTCAATAATAATGCATATGGCTTTTGGTATTTCATTATCCATGAAATTTGAATGCCTCAATAAAAAACATTGATTTTCTGCTAGTTGAAATAAAAGAAAAAAAGCTAGAACTAAAATAAAAGTTACCAATTTGTAACAAAATTTGTACATAAATCATTTTTCACACCTCTGCGTGTTGAGAAAATATAATTGACATTTATAGACTAAGAGTTCGTAGGAACTTTTAATATCGGTCTTTCTATCTGGTTGTAATTCTGGCAGGAATCAACCTTGCACGTCATCAACTTTTATACATTC